>PVJC01002085.1:18041-83580 GCA_004026665.1 Murina feae | reverse complement strand
AGAACAATGGGCCAAGCCAGCAGGGGATAGATCACCACCCATGCCATAGTTACTGAACACCTACTGTGTGCTAGGTGCTGCTCTGGGATCCAAGGAATGCAGCAGTGAGGAAATATATAAAGACACGTGCCTAGAGGGGCTTACACTCTTGTAGGGGAAGAGAGACAATAAATAAAGCAGGGAAGGGGAGAGGGAATAGAGAGAGAGATATATCAATCAGTTGCTTTCTGCACGTACCCAACCGGGGGATCAAACCCGCAACCTGGGTATGTACCCTGACTGGGAATCAAACCTGAGATCCTTCAGTGCACGAGACAATGCTCCAACCAACTGAGCCACGTGGGCCAGGGCCCAACATGTGGTTTTTTAAAGGAAAAGGTACATAACTTCATTCATACCTAGATGAGCACCTACTACATGCCAGGCACAGAGCCGGGCACTGGACACACACTAGTGACAACATGACCCCACATTCTGGTACTGCCAGTACTTGTGGCGCAAACAAGAAAGGAACAAGTGAACAGTGAGTTGCAAAAAGTGCTAGAAGGAAAAAAAGGGAGGAAATGTGGAGTGAGCGGGAGAAATGTAGAGTGGGGGAGTGGGACCAAGACCCTTTCCAAGGACGGGGTTTGTAGTCCAATCCCACTCGAGCCTGGCTAGTTAGTCTGGATAATTTAACTCCTTTTCCAAGAAATAACTTTCCAAAGTGAATTATACTCTGAGGATGAGAAGGAGGCAGGCACAAGAAGAATTAGGTGGAGGAAGGAGACCACTCCATGGGCAGAGTAAAGGAAACAGCAATTGAGAAAGGTAAAACCGGAGAGCAAATCAGCTGTCGTTAAAAAAACAAAACAAAAAAACAACCCCGCCTCACTACCCTCGCCCCCCCAAAATCAAAAAACAACTCATGGGGAAATTAAAACCTCCTTTCTCTTGAGAGCAGACACTGGCATTGCTTTTCCCAGAAGATGGGATGTATAACATTGACTTAAAGCTACTGCTTTCCCATGATTTAACCAGAAGTGAAGTGATGAGTACCATAAGCTGTGAGCAGCCACTTGTGAGTTCTATGAAGCACCCTCGAGGATGCTATTGCAAAAACCAGGACGTTATTTTTCTATCACAATCTTCCTTTGCAGTAGGTAGTCAATGGTTTTGTCAATTTTATAGATTTGAAAGAAAACCATGGAGACCCTGTGCATCTTGTTCAAATTAATCTTAGACCTACAGTGTATATCCCACGTTTACTCTGGCTCACTCCAGACATCCAACTCCACTCTGCCTTCATCCCCAGAGAAAACCTGCGGATTTTACTGCAGACGTATAATGCATGAGAAAATCCCACCCAGGAGGCAATTTACTAAAAGCCTATGTTTTCATGAATTGGCCACAATAGTCAGGGCATGGGCCTCTCCATTTCTTTCTCCAAGAACTCTTATGCCATGACTGAAGTTGGCTGGCATGGCGCCTGTGAGGTGCTAACCTATAAGAACATGATCAATATGCAGGCTTATGAGTACATACTTCTTAATATTCAAGATTGAAGAGGTGACTTGAAAGGAAATCTATAAGATAATCTGATCAAGGAAGCTCTTCTACTTGTTTTCTGGTGTCTTTCGAAGAGTATCAGTATCATAGAACCCACCGTCTTTCCCTTTTTGGTTTAGCCACCAGGAAACTCGGTGTCTGTCCAAGCCAGGCCTCCTCTCAGCCATCCCTGTAGTTGGCATATTTTTCTCCTATTGTTTTTCTATTTATATTGACCACCTTGTTTGAATATATAGGTTTGTGGTCATTCATTCATTCATTTATAATCATTCATTTTGAAAGGAGACAAATAATACTAGTAAATACTGCTTCTTACTCCAAATGTGCACCAGATTTTAGGATCTGTGTTCAATAAACAAAACACAGACTTCTAGGCTCAGACCCCCAGAATGAACGCCGGTCTCCTTCCCATCTCCCTTCTTGACCTCAGCAAATTCTCTTCCGAAAATCTATGTTGAGAAGTGTGTCGTAGTTTTTAGTAGACTATATATACTTAACACGTTGTTCCTACATCCGGAAGTGCTGAGAAGAATAATCACCATATATCCTGAAAACTTTTTTTTTTTGGGGGGGGGGGGAGATTATTTTTTGTTGTTTTTGCAGCTTTATTAAAATAGATTTTATATATTGTGTAAGCTTAAGGTACACAACCTGTTGATTTGATAACATATATTGCAATATGGTTACTATACAATATGGTTACTAATACAATGAGGTATTAGCTGATACCTTCATCATATCACATAATTACACATAATTACCATTTCTTTTTAGTGGGGAGAACATTTAAGATAAACTTTTTTTTTTTTTTAGCAACTTTCAAGTATAAAATACAGTCTTGTCAACTCTATTCACAATGCTGTGTGAATAGAGTTGACAAGACTCCCTAGAGCTTATTCATTTTCTACCTGGAAGTCTGTACCTTCCACAAACATCCCCATTCCTTCCCCAACCCCTAGCCAGAGCTCTTCCTAAGCAAAGCAAAACAAAACAAAAAACCTAAATCTCATTATTGTCTTAACTTCCCTCTTGTCTGAGCTGCTTGCCTTAGCCCTAACTCAACCTGAAGACATTTTTATTCTGAATGTAAATGTGAGGTATGGGTAGGGTTATATGGTTTTCTTCCTCCAAAACGTTTTCATGTGGCAAAGTAGTCCATGTCAACTTGAAAGTCTCAGAACTAGAAGAAGGGACTGTACAAAATAGTGTTATTGCCCTGGTCGACAATAAAAATGCTGGGCAGGAAACTCCAATCTTGATCTACAGCTGTTGTTTCTAAGGACCATAGGGAGAAGGGAGGTCATGTGTTGGAAGATTACTGTACTAGTCAGCATCTTTGGTTGGAAGCCACAGAAAACAACTCTGTCCAATTTATGTGGAATATTAACTCATTGGAATGCTACGGGGGAGATAATAGAACAAAGGGAAGATTATAATACCAGGTGTGGAAGGGCAGAGATCAGGGTAGCTCAGGATGAGTAAGCAACAGGATGACCTACTTTCTCAGAATGAATGAGTATCTGTTACGGGCAAACTCCAAAGAAAGCATCTGCATCCCCCAGCTTATGCCCCATAGCCAGTGGACGTATCGTGGGAGGCCTTCTTCACAAGTCCAGTGTCTGTGCTCAGTGGAGAAGGGCAGCTCCCTCAAAGCACAGTCAGGATGCTCAGAGTCAGAAGAAGGGAAGTAGAAGATGGTCAGGCAGGAGCAAACAACAGCACCAACCTTATGCTTACGAATCGTTCATTAGTTGACAGTCACTGGCACTAAGACTTCCAACAAACCTGATCACTCTATGAGCTGCACCATAGTTCACTCTGTTATTCCCCTCCTGTGACACCACAGCGAGGTCTCTGACTTCGGGGACTTTAGGAAGCGTGAGAGACAGGGTGATATCCTGGAAAGCTTTTACCCAAAAGTTAAGAGTCTCAAGTTCCTGAGACAAGCAACCACTTCCCTGTGGAAAAATATGGCCTACCCAATATAACTGTTAAAGTCACATTTAAGTCAAGGATGTGTTGCTTCGGTGATTCCATCTGGAGACTTGGCTGGGAAACACACGCTTTAAAAACATGGCAGCAGTATCTCTTTCTATACAATTTTTCACTTTGATCAATTACCAGTGGGAAAATGGTATGTGGGTCAACGGCCGAGAGTAGCCCCTGCCCAGTGGTAGCCTTTGTTTTCTGAGCAAATCTTGGAAAACCCCTTTTCTGAGTCCCAGATTTGAGTTGGGCCAACCAATGGGTATTTTGGAGCTGTGAGGAGGAGAGGCTTTTTGATGAAGTTCTAGTGGATTAATCCTAGGGGCCAATTTGAGTTGTGTTGGGTATCTTAGTTCCTGGGTGCAACAGGGACTTTAATTGCACCAACACTAGTACTGACCACCTATTTCAAGCAGCCTTTTCCCAGGTATGTTCTATAAGGTCACTCTCTTATTTCCTTCCTGGTTTTTACTATAATCTGAAATTATTTCCTGTTTCTTGGCTTAGTGAAAGAGAAAAACCGCAGTCCCCAAATGGCAACACATGTGCTTGAGCAAGATGGTTTAGCCGATGACACCAAACGTACATTTAATACCTGACCTAATTGCTGTTTCAACCTTTCCTAGAAATATGTTAATCGACCAGCCTGGAATTTTCTGGTCAAGCACTAGTAAGGCTCTCTGTCACACGGGCCCTCTCTATTTCCCTTATAATCTCCACAGAAAGAAGAAGTGATCTGCATGGAGGGAGGGAGAGGGGGGAGAGTGAGGCCGGGAGGAAGGGAAGAGGGACAAAAAAACCTCCAAACCCTCAAGGGTCTCCTCCTTCAAAAGAAATTGTTTTGGTCTAAAAATAATCCTTTCTTTGGTTAATAGCGCCAAGCCCCACCCTTCTTTCTATAAATATCTTCTATTTTTGTACAATCCCTAGTGGCCCCCTTCTAGTTGCTAGATGAGATGCTTCCCAATTCATGAATCACTTAATAAAGCCAAAGAGATGTTCACATTTACTCGGTTGAATGTCATATTTTAAAGGGTTGTGAAGCATCTGTCTCCCATCATGAAGATGTAAAAACACAAGGTCAAAGTCTGTCTTACTCAGTTATATCCCCACCTCAGTACCTGGCACACAGCAGGCCTTCAACAAACATTTGTTTTATGACTGAATTGCTACAGATGGGAGTGCACGTGACTACCCAGAAGACTGAGCAGGGTAACCTTTTGCCATGGAAGGAGAAGCTGATCTCTATTCTACATTTCAGTGTACCTACTATGTGCTAAGCATTGGACACACAACAGTCCCTGCCCTCATACTACTTACATACTACTTCTTTATTTACTAAGGAATAATGAGTCCTACTTGCTCTGCTGACCAAGGATTTGAAAATTATTTGAATGGTAACAATTGTAATCGCAGTAATTAGTATGAATAAATAGCCATAAATTTACTAAACACTATGTGCCAGACACTTTGCACATACTACCAAATTCAAATCCTTCTAACGACTCTGTTAAAATTTAAAATATGAAGCAACTGGGTCTCAGAATGTTAAGAGGAAGGGCCCAGGGTCACACAGCTGAGGAGTGTTGAAATCAGCTGGATACTCCGAAGCCTACACTATCCACTTACATCTCCTGCTTCACTCAGAAACAGGTAGGCTTCCGTAGCTGGACACATACTGATAGGGCACCAGGGCACTGATCTCGACCCTATGACATCTCTCGCTCCAGAAGACCACTCCATTGGACCATGCAGGATGCGACCAGGCCTTCACTCCCTCTCCAAGTGCCGCACCTCTCGTGATAATTGCAATCATTTACCTGAATGCCTGCAGTGGATCAGTGTCCACGTGCCTCATTACAGTGAATCCTAACAGCTCCAGGCAGCAGATGATATGTTTGTACTCGTTCTGCAGAGAAATCTGAGGCTTAGAGAAGGCAAGCCTCTAGCCCAGAGCCCCACCGCTGCTCAGAAGTAGCACGAGGCTTCTAGTCACACCTACTAATACTAAACCAGCCAGCCATGCCGAACCCACCACAGCTGCATCCACTCACCGTCCTTCTCCCGCCGCCTCCCGGCTTTCACTCGGGCTGCTTGAGAGCTCTCCCTCTGTTTCTCCATAGCAAACGCTTTATGAAGACTCAACTCGGGTATCTCTTCTTAGAGCAACACCTCAGACCGTCCTTTCTCCTGCCGGTATCGGTCAGAAGTCTTGGGGTGAGAGCAGAGACTCCATTTAGAGCAAACAGCGGTGAAGTCCACGTGTGCCTCGGGCTTCACGCCAGGGAGGTCTTTAGGGCGAGTTCTCAATCCCGCTCCCTCTCCACCTCTAGCACCAGTTCCAGAACGTCTTCCCCAACATGGTAACCAACATGCCTGCACGGATCCTCGTACCCACACCCACACGGCTCATGCTCCCCAGAGGAAAGACTTCTGCTCAGGCCTAAGCCCAGGATACGACTTGTATTGGGCCTATTTGGGTCAGGTGCCCAGTCCGGGAAGATGCTGTGCTCTGATTGGCCAGGCCTAGGTCACATGCTCACCGTGGAGGCAGAGAATAGCCCCCACCTTAACCATATGGACTGAGAGTGGGGGAGGGGTGACATCTCCAGAGGAAATGTTAGAATTTAGATGTTACCAGACGGGAGAATGATGATCAGCAGACAAAAAGAACAGATGTCCACTACACACCCCAACCCAGACTGATCGGATGCCCAATTTCATCTTCATAACCAAGATTCATGTGGGGTGTTTGTTGTGTGATTTTCCTCCCCCACAAAACTATGAACTCAAAGGCAGAGGCTGTGCCCTTCTCTTCCTTGTAACGCCAGCACCCAGCACAAGTGTCGGACACATTAGAGGTGTTCACATCATATTTGTTGAATGATCAAACGTACTAATTAATTTGTAAGGAGCTAATGGTGTGATTTTAACTTTCGAAGGCAGCATCATGATAAGGTAGAAAGAACACAGATGCTAAACAGTGTTTCTCAAAGTACAGTCTGGGGAACCAACTGCTTCTGATTGAAATGCAGATTCCTGGGCCCCAGAACAGATCTATTAACTGGGCATCTCAGTGAATGGGATTCAGGTGCATTTTAAGTGATCCTTATGCACATTCCTGTTAGAACCAAGGTCCCACAGGCAATCTGAATCACCTGAGCGTGAGTCCCCAGTACCATCGTCAGCAGCTCAGTTTGTTCCTCTAAAATGGGGCTAATGAAAAGTCAGTAAGATAATACCGGTGAAATTTCTTTATAAAGTGCTAAATTAAAGTTTTTCTAATAATGACTGCTAACTTCTGGAATGTTTATTATACATGTGTCAGGTGTTGTTCTAAGTTCTAATTATATGAATGAACTTATTTAATACATGTAACTCAAAACAACCCTGTGAGACAGACACTCGGTATTCCCGTTTTGCTGATGAGGAAACTGTTGTTTTTCCTGATAAGTGGCTGAACTAGGATTTGAACTTGAACTCAGCCAGACATCAGGCTCCTTACCACTCACTCTACTTTCTTATAGATAATATTTCTTTCCTACATTATTCACCCCCACCCACTTTTAAGGGTGAAATGAAGACTGTGAAACTCTTTGAGGAAAAAGAGCTCTAAATATGACCTAAAACCACAAAACTTCATTGAAAGGAGTGAAACAATGATGGTGGTGTATCAGTCCGTGGCCTTGACAGAATGCCTTGGTGAAGAACTGGTTATAGTCTATGTGCAATAGAAGAGTCTAATTCCTAAAATGAACCTTGCTAGATTTTATAACACCTCTGTGCGTTGAAAACCAGAACTAGTCTTGACTCTTCGATGACTGTTTTTATTTTGAATGGGTATATTTCTTCTTCCTCATTCTTTAGTTCTAGACACCAATGTATTTTTTCCACGAAGCATGAGCACAGCCTGAAGTGCAAGCCAAGCCCTCAGAAATGTGATAGTTGTTACCAAGGATTTGAGAGGAAGACACAAAACCTAGAATCAAGATTTAAATGCTGCATTCTAGTATCTGAAATGGCAGCAGTCCCACGGCAAATGGAATAAATAAGGCATTAAGAAACCACAGAATTTGTTCTGGTTCCTTAGCTGCTGGACTCAGCTGAAAACCCCAGCACACCTCTAGATTCTGTCCACCTGGCTGCACCAAACTTTGGAAAACAACCCCCAAACGCTTCTGCTGTGGATGCCTGAACATTTAGGTTTGATTAAGATGTCCTGCTTGTCTCAGATGCACATACCTTTGGTCTACTGTGTTCAAAAAAGGAGACATTAAAATGAGGTGGTCCCTGAGAGCCAGATGAACAACCTTGAGAAATAATTTAGCTGCTCTGTGACCTGCTTCACAAAGCTGTGTACCAGCCTTCATTTCCTTGCCCGCTCTGCTCCACGCAGAATTAGGAAGACGGTCATCCGAGGGGAGGGTTTTGAATGGTCACCAAGAGGGAGAGGAGAACTGAATATGAACTGGTGGATATGGTACCCCTGGGGGTGGGGGCTATGACTCTAGAAAAGAGGAATCGTTTGGTGAATGACCAGATTACCAGAACTTTTAGGGAACCCTCAAAGGCGAGCCTGATACATTTTTCACTCGTGAAAGAAATAACCAGAGTGTAGGGGTGGGGGCACCAACAGCTTCGAATCAGCCCCTCCAAAAGGGCGGGTGGCTGAGTCTGCTCCGCGGTGGAGAGCCCGCCTTTTTGCCTGTTTCCTAGCTGGTGGCCTGCTGAGCTCTGCCTCCGTCTGTCCAGTGTCCACCGCGGAGCCCGGCCAGGGCTCCCTTTTCTTGGGCTACGTACTTTCAACCAGTTTTGAGCAGCCCCGTTTCAGATTGGCCTTTTTATGTTTGATATAAAGAATAGTTGTTGGCCAATTTCATCTTTTCATCGCTGTTCTCTAGGCCCGAATCCAAGCAGTTTGTCAGATGCTCATTAACTCCCCCTTGGCTCGTCCTAGTGTGTCTCCTAAGCTCATTGTGCCAAGAACTAACGCTTTCTTTTACACGATTCTCTTTCTCTGCTCCATCAGGGAGACAAATTACTTTCCAAAAGGGATCGCCAGGGATGGTTTAATGAGAATTTCTTTGGGGCTAGGCATGGAACGCAATGTAGTTAACATTCGGTGGACTTAATTGGACTTTTCTTTTCTGCCTCTTTTTAAAAAAATCTGAAGCTATCCTGTTAATCTCTCATTTGTAATCAATTGTGTTGACTAAACAAAAGTCTAGGTCGTCTTTTCTTCCTGTCCCAGACAATCCTTTGTTGCCTCTAAATGCCTCATTCTTGAGTGATCCTGGTCTCGTAGATGGGCCCGATTGTTGACAGTTCATTATTGCGCTTTTGTCCATTTAATCTTTCTTGCTGTGTTTTGCATGTGCATGCCTTAATGAGCTCCGTTGGCAATTAACATGTTTCTAGGAGCAAACTGGTTGCTCAGACGGTTGAGAGGGAAGTGCAGGGAAAAGGGCAACGCAGCTGCCTTGAGGTTGTTTATTTCCCAGCATTTTCTCAAGACTCCTGTCCCCTCTTTGGCAGCCCCCCACTCCTCACTCTCACTCCTCCCCTTTCCTCCCCCAGCCCATTCAGCACTGGCACACCTGGATGCCTCCTCGCTGTAACGCTTGGGCCTGGCTCAGGCAGCCCTCCATCCTCTTGTGAGCCAAACAGCAAAATGGGGACCTTACAGACCCACTTCTGCAGCCAAGGCAAGGAGCACAGTGCTCCCCTAAATATGTCTGGATGCTGGCAACTTCTCTGTGTCGCCCTTTGCAGAGAGGAACCTCTAACCCGCCTAAGGCAACAGGACTGTACAATCTGTTATGTTCAAGGCTGTGGCTTTGGAACAAGGGGAGGGTTTTTTTTTTTTTTTGAGTTTTGCTGGCAAGATCGCTGAAGTGTGAGCAGTCATGGACAGAACAAACATCTTGTAGGGGAAAAGATAATTGGAGTCTTTTTGTGTCTGTGACAGGATCCCCCCTCCTCTGCAATTTGATTTTTTTTCCCCAAATATTTTTTAAGGGCGGCCTCTTCAATTTAACCAAGGCTAGAATATTAATATGCAGCTGATGACTACCTTGTTTAAGTCGTTTACTGATATTGCAAACTACAAGTCATGCAAACAGTTGAATACTGAGGGGGGAAATCTGAAAGACAGAGTCCGTCACCCATCACTTCCGATGCACAGTAAATAATGAAGAAGGACCCCCGTTAAGATGGTGACTAAGAGTGCTGAGTGTTGCCTTCAGAATCTGCACTGTCTGAAAGGTATTCAGTAGTTCAGACAAGAGGTTCCCTTTCTCTTCAAATGACTTTTCAGGTGAAGGAATCCTTGATTGCACCCCACATCTGACGGAAACAGGCATCTCAAACCTGGGAGGAATGACTTTAAACCTATAGGAAGCAGAGCAAAGCCCTACAGATACAGAATCATTCTGTTTACCTACAATTACCACCAGATGTGAAATAACACCTTCTCAGGTGAGAGCGATTGACAGGTTAAGCAACAATCAGGTTAGGAGGAAACCACCTCAAGGAGGCTGGAGAAAGCAAAGTGCCGCTCAGGTTTGCCCCAGAGCCCCAGCCACCGCATAGAAGAGCAGCGAGAGAGAGAGTCCTGCTGTTCCACTCACTGCTTTCATCTCATCTGCTGTCTAGTTCGCAAGCAGGTCCCATCACCCCTCGCCAGAACTGTACCTGAAACACATCTCTCCAGTGTTATGAGCTGGGGACCCTTCCGGTGTTTCTCCTGTGAAAAGAATTTCTGAAAGAAAGTTCTCTCCATGATTAAAAAGTTATTTCCCCGGATGGGGACATCCCATCTATTTATTTTTAATTTATATTTTCTTCTTAAAGGAGCACTTGAATACGATTTCCACACGCAGGCCAACTTTTAAACCCAAATCTCTAAGAGCGTGCTTTTGCACCCGATTTTGTGATGTTTACCTCTTGCCCAAAGTTATGGAACTACTTAGGAAGGATGTGGGATTGTCCTGACCAGTGGCCGGTCTCCAGGAAGCACATCTGCAAAGGATTCTTTCAGGAATGCCAGAAGGAAGGGATGTTGATGGAGACCACTCTCAGGGGCACCGGAGATCTGGCAGGAATGGGGGCGGGCTGTGCGGAGGAGGCGGGGCTCACAAAACCCGTTCTGGGAACAGCGGAAGGCGGCCCGACTCCTCAAACCCGCCCTGGAGGTAGGTGTCTGGGAAGAGCAAGGCGGTATTTCCACATCCGTGGCCGCCACGCCGTCCTCGCCCATCCCGGGATTTCCTGGGGTTCGTGGCATCTACCGAAATTTCCAAGTTAAATCTGCATCTCCCTCTGGATCCCAGTCTCCCCTCGGGGAAGTGCAGCCAGAACGAGCTCCCATTTAAATTCCTCCTCGCTTCCTCCTCCCCTCCTCCCCTGGCTGCATCCTCCCAGACTCGGGGAGGTGGGGGAGGATGCAGAAACGAGGACGCGCTCCTTTCAGGAAACGGAATTCTAATGTACACGTTCCTATTTCTGCCTCGGAGGCACTAAAAATAGCCCCGCGACAGCCTGAGGAAGCTGCCGCCTTCCTCTGTGCAAACACAACCGACGCTTCTCCTTCCCCGCGCAATGGGTCCGCGGGTGGGGCAGGCGGCCGGGACCCCACCTTTGGCGGTGACCCGGGCGAAGCATCCACCGGGCAGCCAGGAGTGTCTTTCCTTCGGTCCCCACTCGACGATTTCTCCTCCAAGGACAAGACCTGGAGGTATTTAGATCCCCGTGTAGCCCGGAGCTCGAATCCCAGCCCCACCTCGTCCCCAGAACCCTAGGCACGTCATTCAGCTACTCTCGGCCTCAACTAGTCAGTTCGTAAAGTGGGCCCATAGCGAGTGGAGAGCAATCGGAGGAGTTGTGTCTAGGGCCTGGCATAGAGCAGGCGCTCGGGAAATGCCAGCGTTTAAAATCCTGGAAGCCTCTGGCGCGACGGGCACCGACCACCTACTGTCACCGACCGGGCTGAGGGGCGACCAGACGACAAATCGCGCTCACAGTTCCTCGGGCATCTCCTCCCTCGTTAGTTCTCTTTCCCTCCAAAGAGTCCCCACCTGCCGGGGAGCCCGCGTCGCCGCCCTCGCCCGGGCGCAGGCTGCACCCGAGCGCACGCCGGGCGCCCCCCGCCCCCCGGTCCCCCGCCGGGACGTTGTCTAGGAGACGCGGGCTGAACAGCCGCGCGAATATTGCGACGGGAGGGGGCGGGGGGGGGGAGGTCGGCGCGCCCAGCGGGTAATCCGAGCTCGCTGATTACCCAGGTTCGGATCACACGGGGCGCGGCGGCCGGCCCCCTCCAGGGAACGATTAGATGATTAATGTAATGCTGTTTGAAGGGTCTCTGTTTTCTCTCTTAATTTGGGTCATTACTTAGGAAGCAACCGTGAGATGATTTCGGCGGCGAGGAGAGAGCGAGCGATGGGGAAACGGGCCGCCTGCGCGGAGAGGCGTTGCGGGAGGCGGCGGTGGCGGCTCAGGGGGTGCCCCCCGGAGCTCGGGCTGGGCAGGGACCCTTGTCCTCCGGCCTCGCCTCCAGGGAAGACGGGAGGGACACGCCCCTTTAGGTCGCTCGGAGACGCCTACAGCCCAGAAGCGCCCCGCCGGGGCTAGTGCCCGACCGTTGACCCCGCGCGAGGAGGCGCATTGCTCGAGGACGCACCCCACATTTGCTCCCCAACCATCCAGCCACTTTGAACCTCTCTTTAAAAAAAAAAGTCATCCAAATAAAGCAACACCCACAATTCCAAGCGTCGGAACAGTCACCAAATAGGAAAAAATTCATCACGTGGAGGCCTTTTCACCCAAGCTTGGGGTGGGGGGTCGGGAGGGTGGGGGGTTAGGGCTGTCTCTGTGCGCAGGCGCAGTAGGAACACCGGTTTGGCCTCACAGGGGTCCCAGCGTCCCGGAGGAGGTCGCATTCGCGCAGGGAAATGCTCTCTGCGTGTATTTCCTTCTCATCCTTCGGCATTGCAGAGCTGACGGCGCCGCGAGGGGACAGGGGGCGGGAAAGAAAACGCGCACAACGACCTGTTTATTGAGTCCTATATGCATATATTCCGTGTTCGATGTACAGGAGGATTTACACGGCTGTAGAAAGGCGGCTGCGGGCGCCTGGCTCTTCCCCGTCGTCCAGGTCCCAGGCTGGCGCCACACCCGCCGCCCGAGGAGCAGCCGCGGCCCGGAATTAAATTACGTTTCGGCGCACAGGGTTTAAATAAGTTTCCCGAATATACAAAGACGGGAGCCACGCTGCTTGCTGCCAGTCATCGAGGAAACGTGTAACTTTCCAAAAATATGCTGGTTTCGATAAATAGACTTTAGCCTCTCTGCTATAGTTTATTTCTCCCCCCTCTTAATCTTAGACATAAGTTTATAGGTGAAATCTGTCTGGGGGATTGGATCGGGTGGAAAGGAGGGCGAGGCCGTCGCTCTCAGCTCTGCACTGTCCGCGCCAGGTCCTTGGTGGAGGGGGTGGCGGGGCCCGCGCTGTCGTGGAGTTTGCGCACGTGCTTCTTCAGGTCAAAGTTCCTGCAGAAGCCTTTGCCGCAGGTGGCGCAGGTGAAGGGCTTCTTGTCGTTGTGCGTGTGCATGTGGAAGGTCAGGTTGTAGACCTGGTGGAAGGCCTTGTTGCAGATGGTGCACTTGTACTGCTTCTCGCCGCTGTGGGTCAGCTTGTGGTTCTTGTAGTTCCCTGCCAGGACCAACGACAGCAAAGTTGGGGAGGAGGTGGCGGGGGGGGGGGGGGGGGGGGGGGGAGTCGGGGCCTCCCGGGCGGGCGCAGGTGCCCGCGCTGAGACGGCGACGCTGGGCGCGGCGGGCACGACCTCTCCGAGGGAAGAAGTTGTCAAACTTTGTCAGCGTCCAGCCCGCGGCCCCCAGGACCGGCCTCAGCCCGCGCCCTGTTCCCCACCCCCAGCCCCGAGGCCCACCCCGCGTCCCTCCCGCTGTGCGCCGCCGCCCGGAAACTTTCGCGCCCCCGAGACACAGGGGGTCCAACTCTGGGTTGCTACTTCGCTCCCAGAAATTCTCTCGAACCCAGGCTTCATCCCTCATTTTTCCGCCCTTCTCATTTAAAAAAAAATTTACTCCCTCTTGTCCCCCAACTACCCCCTGGACAACCCACATGCTTTGGCAGCTCAAGAGGAACGCCGAGGGTGGGGGTTCTGGGGACAGCAGCGGTTTCCCCGAGGCTTAAGTCGTCCCCACGTGGTGGATTTTGCCTAGATTTTTTTTTTTTTTTCATTAGAAAGGGGAGTTCCGGCTACAAAGGGAACCTTTCTCTGTAAGGCAACTCTCTCTCCCCTACCTCCTTTCCCTCTGCCCCTGCCTTCCTCACCCCCGGCTCCCACACGCGGCGTCTCGGTGCCACCGACCAGACGCCAGCGAGGGCTCCTCTGCGGCCCGGCGCTCGCACCCGGCCCGACGCAACGCGATTCCAAAGAAACGCTGCGCCCGCGGCCGCGCTCGCGCCCTCGCGCCGCATCCCCCTGCCCTTCCCGAGCGCCCACGACACCCCGGGGGAGAGGAGCAGAGGGCTTGGCCCCACCTTACCTTTCTGGTGAAAGCCTTTGCCGCAGAACTCGCAGACGAAGGGCTTGTACCCCGCGTGGATGCGGATGTGCGTGTTGAGCGTGGAGCTGCGGTTGAAAGCTTTGCCGCACTGGTTGCATTTATGAGGCTTTTCCTGCGGAGAGGGGCGCGCGCACAGTGAGCTGGAGTGCCCGGCAGGGAAAGCCCGCCTCGGGGTGCCTGGGAGGAGCACCTCGG
The DNA here is from genome assembly GCA_004026665.1 of Murina feae. Taxonomy (NCBI): domain Eukaryota; kingdom Metazoa; phylum Chordata; class Mammalia; order Chiroptera; family Vespertilionidae; genus Murina; species Murina feae. The sequence goes on along the minus strand of PVJC01002085.1, from coordinate 69,261 downwards.
AGGGGCACGGGCTCTCTGAGAGGGGTACGGGGAACCCTTGGCCATCCTCTCCCCAAAGACGTCCCAAAGGCGTTGCGCACGGGCCTGGCTGGACCCGGGGCCACGTACCTGCGTGTGGATAATTTTGTGTCTGCACAGCGTGCTGGCCTGGCGGAAGCCTTTGCCGCAGACTTTGCACACGAACGGTCTGGCTCCGGTGTGGACCGGCATGTGGCGGGTGAGGTTATAGTGAGCGTTAAACACCTATGGGAGGACACGAGGGGGCCTTGTGGTGCGTCCGTGAGACAGGACAGCCTAGCATCTGCCCAGCGAGGCCGCAGCTCACCTCGCCCAAGCGACACCCTTCTCCCCAACCAGAGCCCCTTTCATTCCGCAAAGGGCTTCCCAACCCCCTGCTCTCGCCAGCTGTGTGTGGCCAGTGACCACGGCATCCCCATTTTACAGAACAGAAAACTGAGGCCCCCAGACTTGAGTAGACAGCTCCTAAACTTGAGAAAGGGGAATGCCAGGCACCCCCAAGAGAGCAGCCGCCGCTGCCCCCCCCCCACCCCCCAGGCCCCACGGACCCCAGGCCTCACCTTGCCGCACACCTCGCAGGTGAAGTTCTTCGGCTTGCCGTCCGCGGAGGCACCGGGCAGCTTGCCGTGGCCCTTGACGCCGCCGCGCTCGGCGGTCAGGGCCGAGTTCTCCTTCAGCACCTGCTCCAGCGGCGCGGGCAAGCGCTCCTTGTGGGCGTAGGGGGCCGGGTGCGGGAACTTGTCCGCGGCCAGGCCGGCCAGCTTGGCGTTCTCCAGCAAAAAGAGCTTGGGGTGCGCAGCCAGGGCGGCGGGGGCCTGGGCGGCGTTGAGGAGGCCCGATGGGAAGAGGTGGCCGCCTAGGAGCTCAGATGGCGGGTACGCGGCCGAGTCCAGATAGTTGAAGTAGTAGAGCGAGCCGCTGGCCGGCAGCCCCACCGCGTGGTTGATGACCTGTGGCTTGATGACCCGGCCGGCGGGCAGCGCGGCCGGCGCCAGGCCCAGCTCGGCCTTGCAGCACACGCCACAGTTGGTTTTGCACAAGCCGCTGGCGCCGCACACCGAAGCCCCCCCGCCGCCGCCGCCGCCGCCGCCTCCGCCGCCGCCCGCCCGGAGGCTGCCTTTCCAGAGCTCCGAGTAGCTGAGCAGCGTCTTGGACGGCACGTCGTAGCCCAGGGGCTGCAGGGGGATCATGCAGGGCAGCGGCGAGCAGAGGTTGAGCAATTTCTTGCCCTGCCCGCTGTCGGCCTCCAGTGCCCCCGGCCGGGGCTCAAAGGGCGCACGGGGCTCCGACGTCTTAGCCATGATGCGCTCGATGGAGAAGGCCAGCGTCTTGGAAGTGGCCGGTGACGCTCCGGCTCGGGGACAGGCCGGGGGCACCATGGTCTCCAGGGAAGCCGAGCTTGCCATGGCGCTTCGAGCCGAGCCGTGCAGACCCGGCCAGGGCGCAGCCTCTCTCCTCTAAGTCTGCTTTCGGGAAAAGGCAGGGAGGGAAACCGCAGTTTAATAAGCACCTAGTCGGGTCCGGGTCACCCATTTGCATTCAAATGAACGGGGGCAGAACAAAGTGCACCCAAGGCTACCAAATTACCGCCCATCAAGCCGGCACGCAGAGCAACTCACCAGCCCTGCCCTGGGACTTTCAAAGGGGGACAGGGGAGGGTTTACAAAGGACTAGGAAAGAGAGAGGGAGAAAGGGAGAGAAGGAGAGAGAAAGAAAAGAGCCTCAAATCAACCCCCCTGAGCTGTTCCCGAGACCCCGGCCTCCGGCACGCGTGCTGGGCGCTGGACGGCGAAGGGCAAAGTTACAGGGGACCAGAGAGCCATCCGGCGGCACCTACCTCTTTCCCCCGCCGCCGCGGAGATGCCTCCCGAGCCATGCAGCGCGTCTCCTCTGTCACATTTTGATGGCAAACATCTTCCCCTCCGCGTGGGATCACTGTCTTTTACATTCAGCTGACATCACATGAAGTCACTTCAAGTGGAATGACTCGGGCGGCGGCGCGGCTCCGCCAGCGGCCGCCGTGTCCCCCGCGCCTGCCGGCCGCCGCCGCCACCGCCCCTCAAACTTTAAAAGGAGGCAACTGGCGCCCGCGCTCCCCTTGGGAAAGTGCGAGCGGTTCGCGAATCGGGAAGGAGGGGAGAGATGGGAGGGGGAGGGGGAGGAATCGTGATGGTTTTGCCGGTGGAAAAAAAAAGGGGGGGGGAGCCCAAACCCAGGCAGAGTTCCGTGCGTGATTCACAACTTTGGGGGCCTATAGGTTTGGGGGGCGCGGGGAGGACAGGGGGTCCTGCTCTCGCCGTCCCAGAGGGCCCCTGAGTGTCCATCTAGTCGCCGAAGTGCCCCTTAGCCCTGTGCAGCGGAGCTGGGCATCGCGCTAATAAACTGCCATTTACCCACGGAGCCGGCGCCAGCCCCGAACACGCGCAAATGATAATTACCTCATTAGGATGTGGCGCATGGACGCGAGCGCCGCGTTTGGAGGGCGAACTTGTTAATGGGGAAATATTAATTTATGCAAAAACAACGAGCTGGCCTTGGCTGGCGTCGGAGGTCGGGAGAGCGTTCCCGCCGCCTAAGGACGACCCCGAAGCGTCGGGAAGGGCAATGCCCGCGCGCCCAGGTCCCAGGGACCTGGGCGACCGGCGGGGGCACCTCCCCCTCCCCGGCCAGCTCTCTGCCTTGGGCTTCGGGAGACTGCACGGCCAGCTGGAGGACTGTGAGATCCTAATCGATCAGCATCGCTGATTTGTGATCGGGTGTCGGCGGCTAAGCCCCGCTCTGCTGTTGGTTTAGGGCTGCGTGCGTGCGGGGAGAATCCGGAGGGCAGCTCTCCCCGCTCATGGGTACTTGCTGTTTGTATAATTGAGAAGGTCCGATCTCCACCTGTTTAAGGAGCAGATTGAAACAGCAGAACCTCCGCTGGATCCTATTAAAACGCTTTTCCTCCCAAGGCCATTCAGTCGAACCAATTTTCCGAAGTGATTCATAGAGCTGAATTCTGCCAGGGCAGCTCTTTCACTTTTAGCCACTAAAGCACCGCGTGGAACCGGGTTTTGTGTTTTTCTAAAATAAAGAGAAGGATTATCAGAGGGGAGAGGGAAGGGGCCTGGAGGGGGGCGGGAGAGACTTAGTGTGGCCAGAGGTACAAGCAGAGGGAAGAAAAGGCCCTTTTCTAGACAGGCCCCAACTAAGTTCGGAGGAATTCAGCGTTTTGTGACTGGCGCACAAAAGCAGCGCGCTCCGAGCCCGGTTTGGAGCGGCTGAATTCATCTGTTTGCAGACCATTCCACCTGCGTATCACAACAAACTGCTCAGAGACGCTCCGGCACTTTCAACAGGACGGATGCTCCTGGCGACAACAAAAGTGGTGGAGGCTGAGGGCTCTTATGGGGCGGAGGACGGCTGGCAGGAGAGTGAGGGAGAGAATGAGGTTTGGGAAAGGAGGAGGGGGGGTGGTGCATGTTTTTTTTTTAAAAAAACTTTTGGATGGTTTTGTTTTCAGGACAATTATATCTTGCCTGCCAGCTTTTGCAAGACCACCAGCTTTGTGGCCGCAACCAGAGTTTAAGAGGATTATGGTGGGTATAATATGAGCAAACAGGGTTGAGGGTTTGACAGTGAATTCCATCTCCAAAGACACAGGATTTTGCGGTGCTCAGGAAATGGTTGGTGGACACAAACCCTCTCCCTTTCCACCCAGGAAAATCCTGGAGGAGTGAGCATCCCACCCCAGGCCTCTGCTGCAAACCATCCCAGAAAAACCATGAGGGAAAGGGACGGGAAAGGGTTAGTTTTAACTTCAGGCAAACGACTCCTTTTTCCCTCCAGAAACTTCTTTTTTCTACCCACTCCTCTGAGAGTATTTTCAGACAGGGTGTCCATGGGGTCGGCAAGGACAGGAACAGTGCACTTGGAGAGCAAGGAGTAGGAACAAAGAAAGGTCTACAGAGGGTGACTGCTGTGGGTTCTGTCTCACTCTGCCAAGCTCAGCAAGCACCCCCAAACTCTGCAGTCACAAGTCTGTTCCCCTCAACCCCTCCCCCTTCCCAGATTTCAAAGCTAGAAAGGGGCTTATTTCTGTGGAAGGGAACATGTCCACACAGCCCATTTAATTTCGATGTTCAGAGAGGCAGCATTCCAGACCCAATGTACTCTCACCCTTATGTTAATGTGAAAGCGATAACACAGATGACCCACCCACACCACCATCACCACCACCACCACCACCACCACCACCAAAACAAGAAACAAACCAGCAACTCACCCTGGCATTGAAACAGTATCACTACCGAGTCTCAAAACTGAATTTCTATCCCGACTTTCCTGTGAATCCCCATCAGCCACCAGCCCCGTACCCCAAGCCCCTTTCCAAATTGGGTAATTGTGGATCTCGATAGCAGCTTGCGAGAGCTGCTGGTTTGAAAGCTGGGTGAGGCTGAAAGGCTTCCCGTGAACCTGCCTCGCCATCCCTCCTGCTTTCTGTAGCTGCAGAAGCCATCTCCCTGCCCCGCGTCACAAAGGAGTGCTACCTCCACAGAAAGAAAATGTGTGGGAAAAAGCAAGTTGCTCCTAATGTGCCTCTCTTTCCAAAGGTTGGGCGAATACACTGGTGTTTGGGCAAGTATTTAATTAGCTCCCACAAACTTCTCCTTCCCTTGTCTGCAGATTACCCTGAAGTGGAGGGTTGGAAACTATTTTACACCTTGCCACTCACACGTTAATTAATCTCTATCTAACCCTAATTGCAGTTTATTCAAGCACCGCTCAGCAGCTCACCCACACAATAAACACTGGTCCTACTTTTATACATATTACTGCACGTTAACACATTGAGTAATTAACTCCAGTACCAACTAATAGTGCAAACAAATATTTTCTGTAAACGAGATGATTTCAGGCAGAAGAATAGAGAGGCGGAGAGAAGTGGCGCTTGAAGGAGGGAGCGCTGAGATTTCACTTTGCTGCCTCCAACCTTCCCAATTCCTCCTCAGTTGCAGTATTTTTCCCCCTTTAGGGCCAACATGCTTTATTTTTTTTTTTAAAAAAGGATAACCATAGGAATTAACATTTCACAATTTTAGGCAGTTGATGGAGGGGTTCTGTGAGATAACGTAACTTTTTCTACCTACACATTTTCAGCGAGGGGAAAACACCCAAATAACTCGACATGAAGGGCCATAGGGAGATGTTTCAAGCATGTGGATCCACTCCCAGAAAATAAAGCTTGCTCCAACCCCCCTCTCTAAGCAGTCCTGTCCTTGAAAACGATGGTTTCCCCGTCAAAGTGAACCGAGATCCTGGCAGCAAACTGCAAGTCTAGGTCTCTCTCCCAAGCTGGTGTACAAGCTCCACTTTGGTGGGTCGCTCTTCCAGGTCCCCAGCTTGACCAGAGAGCCCCTTGACCTGGATGGAGGGCGCGGTCCGGCCCCGCAAAGCCCGCTAGGCCTCAGCGCACTCAGGCCCGGGCCGGGATTCCTACGCAACAACCCCGCAATGTCGGGGAACCCAGGCAGGTTCCTGGCGGGCAGCCTCCCTGGACGGCGCGGGCTGGAACCCACCGCGCACGGCCTGCCAGGCCTGGACCCACCGTGGGCTCCCCCTCCGCCCCGAGGACGCATCTCCCGGCTCATTCATTCCTGGTGCAGCAGCCGAAAGACAGACGCTCTCCCCCAGCCCATCTGGCCCGCGCCCAGGCCTCGGCACCAGGCTGCGGTGGGGGAACGCGCGGAGGGAAGCCTGAGCTCTCCCCACCGCGCCAAGCCCGGCGCTTCTGTGGCTCCCCTGGGCCTGACCCAGGCCGCGACCACGGGGATCTGGGGCTGTGGGTCGCCGCACCCGGGCCAAGCCCCTCGCACGGGGGTGCGGGGGATGGAGGGGGAGCCAAGCTCAAGCCCAAGGTCTGGAGCTCAGTGTTTTAATTGAAATCGCAGTTGAGGCACAGCTGGCGGCTGTCTGTCGATTTTGCTGGGGCTTCTCTGGGGGTGGGGGTGGGGGGAGCATATCAAATATATATGACTGGCCGGCGGGCCTCTCCGCCTGCCCCCTCCCTCCAGCCTTTTGACGGTCAGTAACCCAAACGTTGTCACGCTGACTTTTGTTTTTCAAAAAATTTTAATGCCAGAAATCGCCCTCCCGTTAGGACACAGGACGGAGCGGACGCCTGGCGAAGGGGAAGCTGACCTCGGAGGAGAAGCCCTTTCTCACACGCTTGCCTCACTTCTGGGATCCCCCAGGGGAAAGGCAAGCATCTCTCCTCCAAAAAGGTGTCATGCCAGCCCTGGCGGCTGGTGGCCCTTCGTTCTAGACGACAGGAATTAAAATGCTGTCATTATTTTCTCTTCTGATGATTGGATTGCAACACATAACGCATCGTCCCAGGCCAGGGGGTGAGCAGCGTGGGGGCTTAGGGCTGCTGAGTATCTGATGTTACTTCTTCTCACTTCTCCGTAACTTGTTTGGAAAACAAAACAAAAGCCCCCAAACTAAACAAACTTGATGGTTTAAGAAGTCTTCCTCCCTTCCACCTCCCTCCCTCCCTCTTCTCTCTAAAGCAGTGGTTCTCAACCTTCTGGCCCTTTAAATAGAGTTCCTCATGTGGTGACCCAACCATAAATTTATTTTCGTTGCTTCTTCATAACTGCAATGTTGCTACTGTGATGAATCGTGATGTAAATATCTGATATGCAGGATGGTCTTAGGCGATCCCTGGGAAAGGGTCGCTCCACCGCCAAAGGGGTTGCGACCCACAGGTTGTGAACCGCTGCTATAAAGGGACATTTTAGGATCTGATTTACATGGTGCCACACTTAAAGGCTGAAAATAGATTAACTCCTGAAGACGAATTCTTCTGCGATCTCCCCGCTCCCACCCCCAGGAAGCATTTTATTGAAAACATTCCAACCCGCTTGCCAGAGGCGGGCTCGTCCCGGCGCCAGGGACCTTGGCCCGAGGTGTGCACGGTTTGCAGGATTAGCGCGTGCAAGGGACAAAGAGCCCAGATACCCGGGCGAGGTGAGGCGAGGCTGGGCGCCCGGACAGCTTGGGGCCTCAGGATCCCCGCGGGGAGCGCCGGCAGCCTCGGGCCTGGCCTCGGGCACAGGTGGGCCAGAGCAGTCGGCATCTGCCTGGGCCCCGGGGAGGCCGGGCGCCCACAGCCAGGGCGGCCCAGCGCCCGTCCCACTACACCCGGCGGCTGTTCTGCAAAGGGAACAGGTTTGTAAAATCAATGCACCGGCTTGGGTTCACCCTCACGCAGGGAAGACGCCTATAAGCCAAGGACAGCGGGGCTTCACGGTTTCCAGAATTCCCCCACCTTCATAGAAGACGTTCACTGCGTCTTGGGCAACCTGGGCCTCAAGGGCTCCTAGGCCAGAGGGGGTCTCTCAAAGGTGCGGGGCTGCAGCGTGCCCTGCAGTTAGGTGTGCTCTCGCCCTCGGCCTGGCTGCACATATAATCACAGAGATATTTAAAATGCATTTAAATATCTATCATATATGCACATGCGTGCATATTGTGTATATCTCTGTGTGTACATGCATATATAGCCCTGCTATCGACAACCCTCTACTTAGAAATGCCATTTGATTAGGAATCTGATCCAATACCCAGAGCAGTGATTTGCAGGCGCCCTGGGGAAGGCAGTTGCCTGGAGCAAACGCGTTTTTCTTTTTTTGCTCCTGCCACGCGGTTTTGTTGTGCAACCCAAAGGAAGCAATCGTTTGGAGAGAACAATTATTATTTGTGAATTATATTTCACATACAGAAATACATATGAGTGTGTGTAATATAAAATGAAAACACATAGGTAATAAAGAAACACACATACAAACAGGTCTTGGTGGGTGACAGGCCCTGCCTCTTTGGGGTGATGGGGGTTTCTGACTCCCTGGGAAGCTGGGTTAGGACCCTCCCTGTTATTTCACTTGGCAGCTAGTTCAACTCTGAGGTGGAGCCTGCTCAAAGGTATTAGTGTTCAGTGCTGAGAGCTGGAGTTGGGGCGACAGGGAAAGGAGGGGCGGGAAGGGGTGATGGGTGAGAGGACCTGATTCCAGGTTGGCCCAGACTTCTGGAAGTTTTCTGGGCAGCGTAGGTGTGACCTGACTGGTGCTGTGGATGAGAATCTGAAATGCTGGGGTCGCTGTACAAGTGAATCTCTGGGTTCTTCTGTTCAATTTGGCTTGGGTAGCAACTTCTCAGGTGTGCCTGCTAACGAAAATATTCCTCCCTGCTGCGACGTTTCCCGAGCTGTCCTGTGTTCAGCCCAATCCCACCTTCGCACCTGGGTAGAGACTTCTGTCTATGCGGTCATCCCAGGAGTGTGCAGTCTAACTCAGGTAAAAACAAAATGGAAATGGCAAAAATGCGGAATAGAAGGCCACCCGCCCGGGTCAGTCTCTTTCTATCTCTGTCGCCACTGTCTCCCTCACTCACAGACACCCCCTCTTTGCAGATTAAACTAGGGCCCATCCGTGGGTTACTCAGGGCCTATTGCATGCCAAACACAGTGGTACGCTAAATACCCACGCCTGTCAGTTCTCATGTGTCCTATGAAGTCAGTTTATACAGGTATCATCGATATGCCCAGTACAGAGACTTGAAAATTGAGACTCTTGGAGACTAAACAACATATCCAAGGTCATGTAACTGGTGGTTTTAGGAACCTGTACTCCTAATCATCATGCTAAAAAACCAGAGTTAAACAATTAGCCCCAACTGCTGACAGAGTGTAAATTGGGACAAACACTGGAAAATTGTTTGGCAGCATCTACTAAAATTGAAAACTTGCATTCCTTATGACCCAGCAATCCCACTCGTAACTAGAACATGCCCAACAGAAATGTGTATTTATGTCACCAGAAGACATGTACTAGACTGTGCATAGCGGCCGTATTTGTCATCGTCTTAAATTGGAAATTGTCTGAATAATGAGCAAGAGGGAAGTCAAATGCATAGTGGTATGTTCACAAAACGAAATATTATACATCAATAGGAATCCACAAATGACAGCCACACTGAACAACATCGAAGAGCCTCACAAATATAATAGTGAGCAAAAGCAGCCAGATCCAAAAGACTACACTTTGCATGAGTCCATTTAAATTCAGTTCGGTAATGGGGAAAATTTGGGGGCAAGAAGGGGACTTTTGGGGTGCTGGTGAGGGTTTATTTTCTGATCTGGGTTCTGGTTTATGAATATCTTCAAGTGGAGTATGCTTACTATTTGGATATTTTTCTATATATTTGAGACATGTCTATGTACCTGCTAAATACACTTATTTGTTCACATTACCTATTATATCTCTACTAGAGGCTCAATGCATGAAATTCATGCAAGGGGCTTGGCTCTCGCAACCCCTTGCAGCCTCAGCGGGCCCTGGCAGCCTGGCTTCATCCAGAAGGTGGTCCAGAAGGACATCTGGAAGGTCAGTTGGCTGTTCAGTCTAATTAGCATATTAGCTTTTTATTATATAAGAAGGATATGTGTTAAATAAGTGACTAATCAGCATGAATTTATTTGCCTTGGCATCCCCCACCCCCACAGTTCCCCCAAAAGATACTGCTCCTCACTTGTCTTTTGAGTAATGTATCTTGGATTTCTTTCTCTGAACCAGAAAACCACATAAATTAATAGACTTTTAAAAACAAGTTAGTGTTTTTCTAACATCATTGTCTTTGGAGTTTGCATAGTTGATCCATTTTCCCAGGGCTCAATGCTTAATCAGGGGAGCTCATTTGAAGCATTCTTCTCATCTAAGACCTCAGCAGAGGGGTGGCAACTTTGAACTTGGACTTGGACTCTTTGCTGAGGGCTCCAGGTGAAGAACCTCAGGCCAGGGACTGCTTCAAACTTTCCAGACACACAATCTGGCAGGCTGCCTTGGGAGGTGGAGGGTCTGGTTGAAGGCAGGATGGGGTATGGGGTGTTTGCAGGAACTGGCACTAATAGAAAGCCTTGGCAAGTCTTTAGAGCTCAACTCGCTGGGTCTTGGCCCTGGACAAGACCAGGGGGAAAGACAGGATCTTGGCTCTCTGGCAAGTGACCCAGTTAGCAGAACTAACAGTTTTGCTCTGGGAGATTTCCTACCTTAGCAGGAAAAAGCCCTGGGACACAGAAATCAAACCTAATACTTGACATTCCCTTAGTCATATCCATGCTGAACTCTGCCAGTGGCACTAGGGGCAAATCTGATGTCAGCACTTTTAGAAAGTTAAGAACCCACAATTAAGCAACTAAGGTGGGGGTGAAGAGGTAGGAGCTGGTGCTCTAATTTAGCTACATGAAAAAGGTAAGAATTCTCTGGTATTGAAAGAGAAAGAGGAGGGAAGACCCAAGGTGATATAATTCATTCATTAGTTAGCCAGCACACCTGCTTGGAGGCGTTCTATACTGGGCACTATCTACATGCCAGGAACACAGTGCTTACTAGATTTCTATAATCTCTGCTCCCATGCAGTTTACATGCTTTCATGCAACCAATAGGTAGGCACAAATACCTTCTGCAAACCGTGCTCCAGGAATGAGGCATGGTTGATGGGCATGGCTGGGATGGTCCAAGTCTCTCAAAGAGAACAAAATTAGAGGGGAGAAGTAAACAAACAGAAAACATAGCCCAAAAACCTCCCTGATGGTGAAGTTAAAATCCATTGGAGGCCACAGGCTAAACTAATAACAAAGGGTTTCTGGAGGCATTTGCATGATATGGGGGTAGTCTCCCCCGGGCAGCTCATTGCCCAGTGCTCTTCTGGAGAGAGAATGCGGGTCCCAGTGGACTTGGGTCTCCCTGGAACACACATTTCTTAAGATGTTATGACACCACATGAAACGCCTTTCTGGGCTTTGTTGGGCTGAGTGTCTTTGAGGCAGAGTGGGTTCTGGAATCAGTTCAAGTTCGAAGCCTGGCTCCACAGTTAGCTCTGTGCACAGGCAGGCTACAAACCCTTTCTGCAAGCCAGAGTTGCTCACTTTGATGGATGAACATGGACTTCAGCACAGGGTGGTGCGAGCTAAATGAGAAAATGCACAGACCCCACGAGTTCAACACCAGCCACAGGAAAGCCCTCAGAGAACGCTTGCTGCTGTTATTAAAATTACCCTCATTATTCATAACTGTGGTCCTTCAGTCTGATGGGGGAGACAGGGGAGATAGGGCAACAAACTTTCTTATTTTGCTTTTTACTTGTTTTTGTTTTTTTTGTAAATAAAGTGAGTTTTTTCCTGATTAAAAGGCAATGAATGAGGAAATTTCAGGAAAAGCAGAGAATTACACAGGACACAATTAAAATTGTGCAAATCTCACTACCCAGAAATCACAGACAATTCTCCAGCATATATTCTTTCTATGCATTTACAAGGTTGACATCATATGGTATACACTATTTTATAATCTGCTTTTCCACTAAAACAGCCTGAATATTTCCTCATCTTTTAAATATGCAACCAAGACATGCTTTTAATGTCTCTGTTGTACTCCACTGTATGGTTTCACATGAGTTAAAGGGTCCTTTGTTAGAGACTTAGGATGGTTCACCATTTTGTGCAATATCCCATTAGGACCATTCTCACACATAAGTTTTGTGTGAGAGAGAACTGTCCAGAGACAAGAGGAGGCCAGTGTCACATATTTTTGGGTTCCAGGTGGTTCCAGCTTGAGTCAAATTTTGAACATTTCCCTGAGAAACCTCCCTACTCCCTGCTCCTCAGAAGCCCCAGGGAGAAAGGGAGCTGCTGTGCCCTCTATGCCTTCTAGACCTTCTTGTCCCTCCCTGGGCAAGCTAGCTCCTGGGTCCTGCATGTGGGTGCTGACCTGGAGCTGGAGGTCTGGACCTGTAGGGGGCGCCGTGGGCTAATGAGGCCAAGGTGGTCTATGCCTCTCCCAAGGGCTCTTAAAGGACCTTGCTCTGGCTTTGGCCAGATGTTTTGCAAATGCCAGCTGGCTGGCCAGGAGGGGACCCGTTGGAATCTCTCACCACGCCTAGAAGCAGCAGCTCCAGGGGGAGGAAGTACTAGAAATGAAAAGAGGGGTTCTGTCCACACAACAAACTAGGAGAGAAGGCGCAAAGTTCTTTATTCACAGGAGCTAGATTTTCATGTTGGGTGCGAGTTTCTCTCCAGCCAGGGAACTGCAAGCTTTTCATTACCTGATTTCCACTGATCACTGGTGATTAAAAAATAACCAAGCCTGACTATGAGTTTTGAACAGACACAAAGTACAGAATAGTATAATGAACCCATATATCAGCTCCTAGTCTCCCCAAAGATCAATCCATGGCCAATTCTAATCCATCTACATCCCCATCTACTCCCCCTTCATAGGATTCTAAAGCAAGTCCCAGGCATAATATTTTTATCTATAAGTACCACCATCGTGTGTATTAATAATAAGTCATTAACATCTTCAAATAGCTTGTCAATGTTCACATTTCCAATTTTCTTATGAATGTCATGATTTATAATGACCTTATGCTTACATTATGGCCCATGTAAGGACCATACATTATGGTTGGTTATTATGCCTTTAAGTCTGTTAATGTATATGTTTCTCTTCATCTCTCTCTTTTCCCCCCCTTGTAATTTATTTCTTGGAAAAAAAAACACAACAACACAAAAACAAATCAGGTTGTTTTTTTTTTTTTGTCCTGTGGACTTTTCCACAGTCTGCATTTTGCTGACAGCATCACATGGTGTCGGCAATTTAAAAGCTCCCTTCTGAAGATGCTGCCTTTCCTCCTGTCACTCCTCCAACATTCCTGTGAGAGTAAACTGCGCTAAGCCTCCAGGCCCATGACCTCCGGGAGGCAGTGGCCACACACCACCTGGACCCAGGCCACGGTGGATGAATCAAAGTAAGGAAAGAAAAGAATCAGGCTCTTCTGTTTATGTTCCTGATGACAGTTAACAGGCAGGCTAACTTCCCCTTCTCTCTGGTTCTGGAAGGTAGGCTGCTGCTTTCATTCTCCTTACTCATACTTAGAAAGGTATCTAGTTCTTAACGGAAGAGAAGGGAGCCATCCCAGACTTTTCCTTGGATATTGAAAAGATATTTATTTTAATTCGAGAATAAAGATTTCCTGCAGAGCTCCTCACCCTCACCGCCACCCCACCCCCTTGGGGACTGAAGCAGAGGGCGTGCAGTGCAATGCACAGGAGCAATTTACCAAACTGCAAGTGGGAGCTGGCTTGGGGGATGAAAGAGGAGCCACGGCAGGTGAGTCTCTGTCCCCTCAAGTTAAGTCGGAGCACATGCTCACATAACACAGTTCGGTGTGGGAAGTTTCTCATTTGGTTTATGTTTGCAGATTAGACTAAGTTCTCACCTAGAACATGAAGGAGTAAATAAATTAATATTGATCATTTAGGAGGTTATTAGTAGATCAGGGTTTTGTATTTCTTCATTCAATGACTTTTGGATGCAGTAAGAATAACTGCTGACACTGAGTTCAAGCAACATAATACAGTAGGCAGTGAGAAGCAAGTCTCCCTCCCACCCAAAAGCTCTGGTCTGCTTTCCTTGAGGCAACCAGTTACTGGTTCCCTTCTATGCGCAAGGCCCTGTGAGCTTAGTAATTATTAGCGATTACTGTTATTATTCCACTAACAATGTGACCCTGCAAAGCAGGTGGGGCGGCTATCCCTGTCTTCACATGGAATAAATGGGGCTTGGTGGGTGTAGTGGTTAGTGTAGGGCCGCATGTTTAGGTGAGTGGCCGAGCCTGAGATCCACACCCCTTGCTCTTCACCGTTATTTCATCCTATCAGTCAGATTCTGGAGACAGAAAAACTGACTGACCAGCACCCTTAAACAGTAGATTGTGGACTATCATGTGTCAAATAGTTTTGGCCAGTTTAATGGTTTGACTTTCTTTCAAGAAATTAAAAATGTATAGCTCACATGGTTTGTATAAAAAAAAGAAAAGACACTGTCCCCATTTTATAGGTAAGAAAATGAGGAAGAGAGACAGTGGACAGAGCAAGGGGTAGGATGGGGAAGTGAAAGGTGAAAAGCTTTGGCAGGGGTGCTCAGTCTCTCTCTCTCTCTCTCTCTCTCTCTCTCTCTCTCTCTCTCTCTCTCTCTCTCTCCCCACACACACACACACCCCGACCCCTTTGACGGTCTGGTAAGACTGTGGACCCTTTCTCAGAATAATGCTTTTAAATGTATCAGATAAAATATGTTCAATTCCAAACGAGACCAATCATATTGATATCCAGTTGTCAAAATCTTAACTAAACACTGTTACCAGCTTCTTCTGCGTTCCTCCTACACCACTCGGTGCTCTTGGTTGCCAACAACAGAAACAGAGAGTGGAACGGAGTTCACGGAGTAGCTCACAGAATCTACCGAAGGCTGGGACATAGGCGCAGCCAGGAACTGAGGGACGGGGGAGTGAGACACAATCGAAGAGCCCCAGGGCCCGCTCTGCTTGGGAGCCACTGCTGCTGGCACAAGCCTGTCCCTCGATGCCTTGGAATGGCCTCTACTGCTGGCACCTCAGGGCCTTCTCCTAAGGGTCAAAGTTCTGAGCTAGACTGTCCGTTCATTAGCCTCATTCTAGCTGTCAGGGTGGGAGGAAGGGACATCCTTTTCACTTCAGTATCCATGGGTTTTGACTTGGATTCTGGGAAGGCAAAATGACAAATGTCTATTTAATCTCTTGAAAATATGTGTGTGTGTGTGTGTGTATATATATTTATTACTTAAAAAAAAATGTAAAAGCCGGTTTGCCCTTGATTTTTTTAAAAGACTCAACAATGTATCTTGGATATTTTGCAGTGCCAGCATATATAAACCCACTGTATCTTTTCCCCCAGCTCCATTGTATTCCATGTGGTGAAGGCTGGAATTTATTTTGCTACTCTTGGGGGCCTTCCAGGCTAGCCTGGCGAGGCAACATTCCTGCTATAAGACATGATGTTTCCATCTTTCTGTCCTCAGGCCATTGAGGACCACAGTCTCTGCTCTGGGCCGTGCAAGGGTGATTGTAATAGAGGCTGCTGGTGCTGGACCCATTCCCCTGGGGCTTACCACTTCATTGCAGCTAGTCCTGTTCTTGCACTTATTTGCCCGAGGGCCTTCTGTGATGACCAGTTTTTTTTTCTTTTTTCTTTTTACATATTTTATTGATTTTTTACAGAGAGGAAGGGAAAGGGATAGAGAGTCAGAAACACTGATGAGAAACATCGATAAGCTGCCTCTTGCACACCCCCCACTGGGATGTGCCCGCAACCAAGGTGCATGCCCTTGACCGGAATCGAACCCAGACCCTTCAGTCCACAGGCCAACACTCTATCCGCTGAGCCAAACCAGTCAGGGCAATGACCAATTTTCTTTGATCACCTGCCCTGCAGGCCTGAGTGCTGGAGAATTACCTGCCCTCACCTCTCAGCTGCCCTCAATGATAAGAAGGTTTTGGGTATAAATGCCCCAGCTCTCTCACCTCTCAGGAAGGATAACTCAAAATGTATGTTCTAGCCTGGTTTCCATTTCTCTAGGGCGATCAACCCCTAGCTATCAGTGGCTGCCTTTACTTCCAAGGGTCCCTCCCCATTCCTCTATTTATGTTTCCTGGGATCACCTCCAAGAAAACTGTTTGCATTAGAATCCTTGTCTCAGGGTCTGTTTCTAGGGAACCCAAATTAAGGCAGTGATGATGAAGGAGAGGAGACATGGAAAGAACTTTATTTGTTCCTTAATTCATTTCTTCAATAATTATTTACTGAGATCCGTGTAAAAGGAAAGTAGAACACACATAAACGTAGACAAGGGAGATACATTTTTGTTGTCCAAGGCACAAAATCAAATGGTAAAAGAGGACTTGGGTGTCAAGAATATTTGTCCTGGTACATGCAAAAAATATGAAACTAGACCACCAACTTACACCATTTACAAGAATAATCTCAGAATGGATAAAATACTTAAATGGAAGTCATGAAATCATAATGATCTTATAAGAAACCATAGGCAGCAAAATCTCAGACATCTCTCATAGCAATATGTTTACCAATACATCTCTAAAGCAAGGGAAACAAAGGAGAAAATAAACAAATGGGATTACATCAAAATAAAAAAGCTTCTGCACAGCAAAAGAAACCATCAACAAAATGAAAAGGGAGTCCACTGCATGAGAGAGAACATATTTTACTAATATTACATCTGATAAGGAGTTACTTCCCAAAATGTATAAAGAACTCATACAACTTAACAAAAGGAAGACAAACAATCGAATTGAAAAATGAACAAAGGACCTAAATAGACACTTCTCCAAAGTGGACATACAGAAAGCCAAGAGATATATGAAAAAATGCTCAAAGTCACTAATCATCTGAGAGATGGAAATTAAAATGATGAGGTATCACATCACACCTGTTGGAATGGCTATCTTCAACAAATCAACAAATGACAAGATGTGGAGAAAAGGGACATAGGACACTGTTGGTGGGAATGCAGACTGGTGCAGCCACTGTGGAAAACAGTATGGAGTTTCCTCAAAAATTAAAAATGGAACTGCCATTTGACCCAGTGATCCCACTTTCAGGAATATATCCTAAGAAACCTGAAACACCAATCAGAAAAAATGTATGCACCCCTGTGTTCATAGCATCACAATTTACAATAGCTAAGATCTGGAAACAGCCCAAGTACCCATTAATAGATGAGTGGATAAAAAAACTGTGATAACATTTATACAATGGAATACTATGCAGCTGCAAAAAAGGTTGAGAAAACATGGAGGGACCCGAAGAATATTATGCTAAGGAAATAAACCAGTCAGAGGAAGACAAGTATCACATGATATGACTCATATGGGGAATCTAATGAACAAAATAAACTGATGAATAAAATAGACTCAGAGACAGAAGCATGCAACAAACTGACGAATCTGAGAGGGAAGGCAGGGGTGGATAAGGGGTGGGGAGTTATTAAACAGGGAACTTTTATGCTTATATGCATAGCCCAGGGACACAGACAATAGTGTGGTGAAGGCTGGAGGTGGGTGGGTGAAGGCTGGAGGTGGGTGGGTGAAGGCTGGAGGTGGGTGGGTGAAGGGGATCAATGGAAAAAAAGGGGGTCATCTGCAACACTTTCAACAATAAAGATAAATTTAAAATAAAGAATGCCTTACTCAACACCAATGTGCAGCTAGTCATGAGTTAGTTTTTGGGAAGAGGTGGAACAGGAACAGGGAGTAGCAGAGCCCAGCTCCTAAAGGACCCATACCTGTGGTCTGTTCAGAGCCTAAAACATGCGGCAGGCTCTTAAGAGCTTAGAAATTAACAGTAAAATGTTAGCTAACATTTACTGAGCACTTAGGTTTTTTATATATATATATATAAGTGCTTTACATGTATCCACACATTTTATTTAACCCACTTAACCCAATGAGTTTATAAATGTAGGTGACACTTGGTGTATATTATTCTGGTTCTTTTTTACAGATGAGTAAACTGAGGCCGGGGGAAATTAAGTAACTTGGCCAAGGTCAGATGGCTAGTGATTGCCACTGATTGCCTGAAATCAGCGCCAAGGTCAGCCTGGCCTCCTGCCCTCAGTTTCCATCCCTCCTGCACACCAACTCCCCAGCGGTTACAGGCCTGGTCCCTGCTTCCACCTTTACTTGAACATTTAGTGAGAGTGGTTTGAGCCTCCGTTCTTTATAACAACAGGATCTAGGTCGCTCCATCTCATCTTTCTCTAACAGCGTGTGTGTGTGTGTGTGTGTGTGTGTGTGTGTGTTGGGTGGGGGATGGTGAGGGCATACATTTCATGTCCACTTCTGGTTCAGCCCCTAGTTCTGCCCCTGCCCTCCATTCCCTGTGTGGAAGGCTCTTCCCTGGGACACAGACCTTCTTTCCTTGCATTCTCCAAAGGAACATTAGCCCAAGACTGTGTGCAGCCTTGTGATGCAGGCAGAGTAGCCGCTGAGGGCAGATGCAATGTGACTTTGTTTCCTGACAGCGGGAGAGATCCCGATTTCAGAGATGCTGAAAGTGAAGAATGTTTCATCTTAGAATCAGTAAAGTATAAGAATTAATTTGACTACAAGTTGGAAAAGAAGTGTATCAGAGATGACTTTACTTGTTATCACTGCAGAAGGAAATCCACTTTCTTGATTCAAAGATCGTTCGTCTACATTAATATCTCTGGAATTATTTTATCAGAACTATTCTGAGTTTTGGAGAGAAACTCATCTCCACTCTCTGCCACACATCATTTCAGAGGAGTTCAACTTTCAACATCAGACAACTAGAGATGGTTGGCTCATTGAGCATCTTCTAAAGAGTTCAACTTCCCAAGGGCATTGCAATGTCAATATTCTCCATACGCTCTGGAATTTTTAATCTCTAATCTTGATCTTCGATTTTTCTGAAGAGCACCTTTTATTCAAAATGAAATTAATTGCACCAAAGGACACTGTGGAGGAATTTATTGTGTTCAAAACCCTGTTTCAGGAGGTGTTTGAGTACTGAGTGAATTGCATGGTTCAGTAAGTAGTCCCATTCACAATAATATAATGACATTAAGCCCTGGCTGGGGTAGCTCAGTTGGTTGAGCATTGGCCTTTGAAAGGTCACCGGTTCAATTCCTGGTCAGGATACATGCCTAGCTTTGGTCCCCAGTCATGCTGGGGTGGGGGCATGTACGTGAGGCAACCAATTGATGTTTCTCTCTCTCTCTGCCTTTCTTCCTCTCTCTCTCAATTAAAAAAAATATTAAAAAATATATAGTGACATTAAAATTTGAAACTTAGTCATAGCTTCCATATAAGCTTTACTTTCCTATGCACCAAATACCACCAGTATTTGTCTTGTTAGGTTGCCTTTGATTTTCTTTTAAGTACATTCCAAAATTTCCAACACTTTCACTGAAATTTGTACCATCTTCAATTACATGTTTCCTGCTTGAAGGTTTAAGCTAAGCCTTGTTTATTCTTTGAAATTGTATTCACCATCCAGGAAACAAGCCAACTTGTTTCTGATGGACAGAGGGAAATATGCCAACCCAACCATGTTTACAGTTGCTTTTTGCCATCGCACTATCAATTCTTAGGAAATAAGAAAAAAATCTTATTTGTGTACTTCTTTGGCTCATCGTTGCCTTTACATTCCTTAGCTTGCAGTCATGTGGGTGAATGGTGATCATTTTATCCCGTTAGCTGGTGGCCGTGATCACTCTGTCGTGCAGTGCTCCTCTTTGACCTCAGCGTGCTGTTGTCAGGGTAGAGAGCTCTGCTGGCAGGTCGCACCATCACTAGTCCTTTTCTCATGTTTTGCTTAGTTACAACAAATGCAGATTTACAACTTCAGATGAAATGCTTGGTCTCATGTGAAGGAAAACAGATGATAATTTTAGTATTTAAATAAAGAAACAAAATCTTGAATAAAATTTGACTATTAATTTTTTAAAAATTTGTTTAGTAAGAATTACAGAATTGTGCATAATTTGCTTTTGGTTCAGATTTTTAAGTCATGTGCTGAAATTGGCCATGAAGAACACATTTATTTTGGAGTTTAAGATTTAAGTAAAATGAACTTACTAAAATTTATGCCAAAACAATAATGATGGAACGCTTGTTATGGCATGACTGCGCATACCTAACTGGAAATTCAGGTTGTGATGGTGAGAGGTGGATAGTTTTCCTAAAGTTGCTGAGATTCTTCACCTCATTTAGTGATTGTTTCTTTATTGACCAAGTATATTGCAATATATTTAGTTATGCTTTATTGATCATACTCAGGTGTGCCTCTCATGCTTGCTCATTCAATTCAACCAACATTATTGAGTGTCTGCTATACCCAAGGCATCAGATAAGCAAACACAAATGGATATATAGTCCCTGACCTCAGAAGCTGGCAGTCTAGCAGGGACACATGTACATAAACAGATGATTATAATATAGTGCAGTTACATGGAGAATGAATTTGGGGGGTTTCAGAAATTCTTCAGTCACACATTTCAAACAGTCTCTGGGGTCACTTTCACAGATGGTCATTTCTACGATTGTGTTTCAATCCATCCTAAATTTCATCCTGGATTTTCAGTTTGCCTTACTTTGTTCTTGTTCCTTCTTTGACCAGAAAATGTCCTTAAATATGGCACAACCATGAAAAGCAATATGGAAAATTTATATGTGCAGACATGAAAATGATTTTACCTTGATAAATGAAAAATATGATTTGCCTTAGTGGGATGAATCCCATTTGTGAAAATACATTTAAAAATATAAATACATAAAATATATAAGTATATCCAACTGGATATTGGATGTTAGATATATATATATATATATATATATATATATATATATATATATATATATAATGTATATATATCCAATATACTTGTATGTGATTTGAACATATGTGGAAGAATATGTGCCCATCTGTTAGCAATGGCTACTTTGGGGAAATGGGTTGGGGAAGGAAGAGGCTTCAACTTTTTGTTTCATATAATTCTTCTCTATTTGATTTTTTAAACTTAAAAAATGTCTCTAAATATTTTGAAAAAATAAAAATACTGGTTAGCTCTCTGTTGTTCAGACAGACAAACCCAAACTCAGTGAAAACTAAATGTCCTCCTTTGAAACCTGAACCCACCTTCCCCACTCTAGTCTTCCCAACCCCCTGCACAAATCTTCTCTAGCTCACTGAGCATAGACATTGCAGTCTTAAGTCAACACGCATTTGTTGAGTGTTTACTAGCTGCACTGTGAATGCATCAAAGAAGAAACAGCTTCAGCCAAGGGGCACATCCCCTCAGCTCTCTCTGCTTTCGTTTACACCCTTTCCTGTCCTCTCTCTGTGCTCTTCAAGGCCCATCTCTGCTAGAAGCCATCCTCCCTTCTCCCCCCCTGAATCTTCTAGTAGTTAATCTACTTGAATCTTTTGAAGATTCATATTACCTAGACTAAAGATTCTAAGAGAATAGTAATCAGATCGTCTACAGTTCTGTAGTGTAGACTTCACTTATTAGTCACATATTTAGTGAATGCAATGAAGGTAGAGTAGAGGAGCTGGTATAGGTCACACCTTCCTGAGTCGGAGAAATGCTGCATGAAACACACAATTCTGCAAATACCCAGGCGTGAAGAGTGTGATGGAAACGGAGGGAAGTACAGTGTTAGGAAGGTATTTGCCAGGGAAATGGACACAGACTCGAGGGTGGGGTTTGGAAAGGCTTTCTGGGGAAGCCAGATTTAGCTGGATTTGAAGGATGAGATGAGGTGCTTAGGGGGAAGGTCACAGGTGGGAAGAACCATGGTGCACAGGAGGAAGTGAAAGATGGTGGTGGATGCTGACATCCAGAGTGAGAGGGGCAGTGTTAACAGAGGAAGCTGGAGGGGTGGGCATGGCCGTGCACACCACCTTAGTGACCTTAGGATTCATTCTATGAGCAAGGGGAGCCACTGGATGCTTTCAACGGAAGGAGGGACAGGTGGCACTTGCCTTTGGGAAAGGTCCTGCTGGCTGATGAGAGAGCGCGGTTAGAGAGAACCTAGCTGTTTCTGGCAGTGCCGATCAGTATGTGCCCTGATTGTTATACAGTGAATGCTTTTCCATTAGGTTAACTTTTCCATCAACACCTTTATGCCTTACTGTGCAAAGAAGGGTTGAGGGTTCGATTCTCAATCAGGGCACATGCCTACGTGGAGGGTTTGATCCCCAGTCAGGGTGCATATGGGAGGCAAATGATCAATATTTGTATCTCTCTTTCACCCTCTACTTTCCTCTCTCTCTCTCAAATAAAAAAAAGGAGGGGCGGGGGGAAGAAGCATGAGTTTCCCAAGAGAGACTATCCACTGCCCATACATATGTTAAAAAGCATATTTATTATAGACTCCATTTTTATAATCAAATGAACTACAATTATACACCACTTACCAAGATGACAAAAATTAAAAAGAGTGGCAATACCTAGTGTTGCCAGGATGTTGCTTCACTGCTGGTGAGAGTGTAACCCTGTTCACCTCCATGGAAAACTGTCAGCGTCTTCTGAATATGAACATGCCTTTACCCATCACATGGGAATTGCATCAAAAGACATGTGCAAGGAAATTCATGGAAACGTTATTCCCAATGGCCCCCAACTAAAGCACAACAACACACTTTCCCATGAATAGATAACCTTGTGGTAATGTCATACTTTGGAATATAGAGCAGTGAAAGGAAATGAACCACAGCTATACCAACACTCTAATGTAGAGCAAAAAGAAAACAGATGCTAGAGAATATATGCTGTGATTCTAATGACGTAAGGGTTCAATTCAACGAACGCAACTGGAAATCAGGATGGTGGTTACCCCTGGAGAGTAAGGAGGGGGCAGAGATGGGGAAAGGGCCTGGGCATCAGTATGCCTGGGGGTGTCCCTTACTTCTGTTTATGACCTGGTGGTGTTGTCCATGAGTGTGCTCTGTTTGTGGTAAATCACTGAGCTATACACTTAAGATTTGTGCACTCTTCTGTATGTGTAATATATTTTAATAAAAAATAATGAAAAGCAAAGAGCAGAAAACTTAAGATTTTTGTCCCAAAGGAATTAAAAAAGAAGATTGAGATACCAGTACTGCCTCCTTCTCAGCTTTGAGCATCTAGGATAATCTTGACTTAACCTTGGCCAATCCTCCCTCTCTGATGTCTTCTGATGCCACGTCCTCCCCACAGCCTCCTTCTAGGACCACGGCTCACCCCACCCTCACTGGGAGGCTGAGAGGAAGTCTCCTGTTGAAGGAAATGTTTTAACCTTGGTTTTAGAGACAGTCTTTATGACTTTTCGTCTCTTTTTGCCTCCTGGATCGTGTCTTTTGGTTGGCTATCTGACTCCCTCAGTTTGCTCTCTCCCAGAGTTCCTGAGCATTTTTTCTTTTCCATTTTCATACAGTAGGCAGATGCTTCCTCTTCACTTGCACATTTTAGAATTGTTTGTCATTGTTGCAGGAAATACGCTTCAATTTGCATCTCAGAACATAATACAAATAACTTTATAAACCTGTTGTCATACTGACTTAGTGTGGTGCCATTGGGCAAAGATTGTTCTCACCTGAATGATGCATCCACCACTGGTAGCACCAGGTCCGTGCTGGAACCTCTGGACTCACGTTTCTACAGGGAGCTGGGCCAAGGTTGGGCAAGTTACCTTTCTTCCTTCAATGTTCTCATTTACAATCAGGATAATAACAGCCCTCTCCTCTCAAGTTTGCTGTGATATTTAAATGAGGTAATATATGCAGATTGCCGGGCATAGGAGAGCAGCTCAATAAGTGGGAGTTGTTCTTATAATCCCACCAAGGGCAGGGAGCACCATGATTTGCACCTGCAGACATCGAGGATTAAACAAGAGTGGGCGGTGCTATTCAGAGGGGTTGGTTTGTAGAGAGCAAGTGGTGAGCACTGTGCCTGGTCCTATTGGAAGAGCGGTCATTTCGCCTAAACCTCCGTCAACTCCAGGCAAGGTCAGCCTGACTGAGGGACACTCACAGATGAAAGAGACCAGGCCACACCCGCCGCCTTTGCTTCTTTCAGACCCAGGTGACTACACTGCTGACAAGGCTGGGGAAAGAGAGACGTGCTCCACATCATAGAGAATCCTGTAAAATGCTGTAACAAATATATAAGAATCATATATAATTGGCACACGCTTTGTTTGAATGCAAACACTGCTGTTAAAGTGGTGCTTAAAAACAGTTTGTTGGCCTTCTCTGCGCACAGGAGAAACATTTCTCTCGTTTACACGACTCCCTTGCTTAGCAAACCCTTATTTATCCTATAATGCAAGTGTAATCTGCCCAACATGTCCAAATGCCCGCAGACTCTGCATCCGTGGAGGCTGAATTCACCAAGTTTCCGGCTGTCCCTCGCAAAGACGAGCTCAGAAAACGACCCAGCCCAGCAGGTGTGAGCGCGGAAAGAAAACCACTCCTCGCTCCCGTCCCCACCTCTTCCCACTTGCGTATGTTCCAGCTCTGACTTCAGGAGACAGAGGAAAAAAGACTCACACGTGTATTCTTCGGACGCTTGAATAGTTCTTTATTGAGAAGCCACAGTTGTTCACACTTTCATAACTGTGGGCTTTCTATAAGGCAAAAGCAGGATGGATCCACTAGTTTACACAGAAAGAGAGGGCTCTGCAGCGCGGACCCCAGGGTCTTGCAGTTACAGGTCAAAATGCAATGTACATGACAGATATAAAAAACAGGTGGAACAAAACCATTGGAATATGGTTACAGTCTACTGAAGGAAATACCCATATCTTATTATAAACACAGGTATAGTCTAGGGTTGTAATTTAAATACTCAGTTTTTTACATACACGGTTATTGAAACAGAAAAGCAAAATGTAACATGTATAATAGGATAAACTTGGACAGAAGACAGTTGCTCTGAACTGTGCTTGACGTGAAGTCTCGGTAGGATAACCTTTGCCATGGCAATGAGGCGGATCAACCTCCAGGTACGCAGCCATCCTGTTTTGGCTAACTATAAGGGGACATGAAAGGACGGTAACCAGGTCACCAGGGGTTCATGTTTTAGCTTTAAGGGAACAGAGAGAACCAAACGTTGGCTGTTGGAGCATTGCCCCTTGTTTCTCAGAAAACAAAGCAGAACTACGTGTCTTAATTAAATATTTATTATACTCACTTAAATAACCGACATCCACATACGTGAAACAAAGAAGTGAAAGTACGGGGTGAACTGGCCCTCACATCCATTCACTGTCAACGCCTACACGGTATGTTAATGAAGCATCATTTGACTTTGCTGGCAAAGGGACACGCCTAGCAGTGGGACTATGAGTTCTCCATGAACAGGATTTAAAGAATGGTGCTCCAGGTCGCTGTAAACAGATAGTCGTGGGTCAGGAGATGGGGGGGCTTGAAGGTCATTTGCTAATCTTGATACCACAGAGCTAAAATGGCAATTGTACTGATAAACATCTCATGGGCGTGGTGGGGGGTGGGGGACAGAAAATTCCCTAAGGGGGTAACTAACAGACTAAGGACATGCATTGGTTACAGGGTCCCGGCCCAGGCCTTCTAATCGTCCTCTTCGTCCTCCTCATCGCTGTCCTTCATGCTGATGCCCTGCAGGCCGCCGCCCTCGCTCACTGACGCCGTGGCTTCCTCCACAGTGAGACGGTTCCGGATGGTTTCGTACGTCTTGCTGTTCAAGGTCGAGTCCAGCACCCCTTGCAATCGGAAGTCCCTGTAGGTTTTCTAGGGAGGAAGAGATGCAGGGATCAGGGAGGGGAGGGACAGGACGAAGGGGGGTGGGTGTGAGAACGCTGGCCATCAGCTGCAGTCACACTTCACGCGTGGTCAAATGAGGAGCCACCACGCTCAGATTGCACTGGCACCGAAACAGACTTGTGGAGTGACAGAAAATGAGACACTGTGACAGGATACACTGTATTAGATGAGACAAAGCAAAGAACATAAGCTTGTGTTTATTCAGTTCCATAAAGGGAAATGTTCCAGAATTGTTTTGGTTCCTTTTTTTTGGGGGGGGGGGGGGGGGGGGGGGGGGGAGTGGTCTGGTTCTCACGTTATTATAATAGGATCTGAGAGACAGTGTAAGGGGCTATTAGCATATAAATTATGGATTGAGTGATGATGGTATTTTGCGATTCGTGTTGCAGTCTGGTCTTTAGTATTTTTGAGGCTCGTCGCTGCATGGCCCTCTGTCTCGCTCACAAGACAGACATATGCATGTGGTGTGGGAAGCCTATTAGGCGCAGCGACGATTGCGGGAGACGGAGCGCCCGAGCCTCGCCCGCATGTTGCAGGCATGTGCCTCGTGTCTCATCTCCTTGGGAAAGAAGTGCGTCTCTTCCGCTCCCAACGTCAGGGTCTCGGGAAGAAATCTGGCCCCCTTTCAAGATGACTGGTTTGGGATTACTCTCCCACAGATTCTTTCTTTGTTCCTCCAGGCAATTTCTCGCGGATTTCCTTAGGTAGCCCACGGACTGTTTTTCTAGAAATCCCTTAGCGTTAATTGAACATGACCAGAAGCATCTGGCTGTCGTCTCCTTCGTAGGGAACTGCACTGAGAGAGTCTCTCTCCAGCTACAGCTCTTCCCGTCACACTGCATCTCATTTAGCTGCGAGTCTGCTGTTTGCTTCCCTACTGACGTGGGGAACTTGCTACGGGAGCGAGAGAAGGAAACACTGCAACACTCTCTAAAGCAGGCAGTGTCCCAGTCCCAGTGTCAACCCCTCCTGAGGGTCACGCTTTGTAATGACTGCACAGTTCACTAGCGAACGCATCCCGCTCACAAGGCCAATCATATAAGATTACTGACAGGGTGACTCCATGTCCACTTGGCTAGCTTATACCTGCTGTCTTGACCTGATTTTTCATAGCACCTGCTTTCTCCAAGTGACCTGGTTCTGACATTAAGTTAAAAAAAAAAAGCATCACCGTAAATGTGGATGGACATGCTAGCTCTCTAGGTAGCTACCTGAACTGCCTTCACCTTGAGGGGCAAAGCTAGGAGGCTGAGTGAATGTAGGTACCAAACACCAGGCAGTTAACCTGATTTGTTTTGTACTTTTCATTTATCCTGTGGACAATTAGCATAGCTTAATTATTTCGGAAGGTGGAAAGCGCTTGAGTGTTCTCCCCTTTATGCGATTTCCAGAGCAGTGTGTTCTCCGCTGGGCAGGGACTATATCTCGTTACTTTCCAGTCCTCCACCTTGTACTATGTAAGTAGGGGCTCAACTAATGTTTGTCCCATGTTGGATGGATGAGGAAATGCTGCTGAATAATGACTGGCTGGGTGGATACCTACAGAGGCGGGAAAGCAAGCCAGTGACGTCTGACGTCTGCCTCCGAGAAGGAAACTCTGGGTAATGTACTTTGCAAAGAGGAGGCGAATTCCGCGTCCCTTACCCCATACTGAGGTTCTAGTTAAGGGCAGTTGGGCTCACTTTTGGCAAAACTGAAGGGGTCCTTTGGCAGTGATGTTTCTGTGTCCCTTCCCTATGGTTTATGTCTTTCTTTCTTTCTTTTTTTTTGGCAAAAGGCTAAGAATAAACCTCTTGGGCATTTTTTTTTCTTAATAAAATAGTGCTTATTCCAACATTCCCAACATAGACCTGGAGATATTAGTAATGGGAAGATATTTTAAAATATTAAAATCAATGTCTTCTTTTCATGTCTGTTCAGCAGGGTCAAACAGAAATTCCCCCAAAGAGAATTTATACCCAGAAAATGGAATTCAGGCAGCAAACAACAATGGCCGAGTTTGCTTTAAGGAACTGAAATAAACAATGTAAAAATTCGGTTGGGGCACATGTCCGAGTGGACACATTCTTCTTTAAGAGCGGCAGTGCACTGCTGTAAGTGACCTTCCCTGGATGGACGCTGCCAGATCAAGCGCAGATGATAATAATTCTCCTTAATTACACTCAACGGAACAGTAGTTGGTTTTGTCCACATTGGGGAGAGGAGAACCCAGTGAAATAGTGCTAATCCGAAGGAGACTAAGAAAAAGGGGTGGGGAGCGGGAAGGGGGTGGGGTAGCAGGGGTGGGGGGGAGGGCTTTGGCTGGCAAACTGTTAAGAAATATAAATTCAGCTACGTTTTATTGCTAGCATATTTTTAAAGAGACTCTGAATGAGACTTTTGCATACAACTGTTTTTAAACCTGCTACGGAGAAGCATCGAAAGGAAACTGAAATGATCAAAAACGTATTTACCCCCTTCTGTGATCTTATTATTTCATGTAAACCACTGAGCTTTCACGCTGAAATAATTATCATTAGTCCGAGGCACACACGCAAGAACAGGAGAAAAGCTACTTTCAGGGCATGTGATCTCACCTTCGTGAGCCTTTCCAGTGGGTCGCGCACACGCATTGGAAGAGAAACTCCTTCAATTAACGACAGAACGATATTGATTTGCATCCTGATAATGATCTCAGGACATATTTTATAAATAGCTGGAGGTAAATATTTCCATTAAATCAATCGTGGCAAAAAAGTACTCAATTCAACCATAAATAAAATTGGTAACTGATGTGATTAGCATGGTGGTACCAAAAGTCAGCTTTTGAAAGTATAATGCAATGGGTTCGAAGGCCCCTGTGGTATTTTCACATGGCAAATACATAAAGTATTTTTGCAGCCTTGAAAACATATCAGATTCCTTTCTCTTAAATGTTCCTTTGCCGTCTGAGAAATAAATGAACCATGCATCCCACAATAACTTGTTTTTCTTGCATGAGATACTGCTGTGGAAATCATGTTTTAATGTAAACCCTTCCTTGTGTTAAGGAAGTTCTGCAGTTTGCCAAAAGAATGCATTTCAGTAAGCGATTCACAAAGAAGAAGAATGCTTTTCTTTTACCTTTACCATCCTAATTAGTGTTTTCAACTGATAAATGTGAAGCTGTAAGTCCATCCGGTCCGTCAGCCAGGTGCAGATCACGCTCATGGAGCTGTTGTACCATTGCTGAAAAAAGAGACAAAAGTTCTCCAGCGACACGTCGTGGGGGGTGTACAGAGCAGAGAGGGGCAGGCACCCCACTCTGTTCCAAGGGAAACAAATGGTTAAAGAGGATTCGAGAGCATAGAGATCATGAACAATTATTGACACAAAATCTCAAGGGACCAGACCAGCCTCAAAGAGATGGGACTGGACCCTGAGTGTAAAACAGAATCCCTCCACTACAGACACCTCATGTGCTGTATGAGCAATCCATACAGATCACACTTTCTCTTCTGATTCTCTGTTTTGTTGGTCAGTTTTACTCACTGGAGACTCAAGTCTCTGCGTACTTCCTAATGCTATTGTCTCGGCACTGGGAGATAGGGCTTCTCCACTGAACTAACTGAAGCCACTTGCTACTTACCTTTTGAAATGTCCAGCCTTCGTCGGCTGAGGACAATTCCAAGGATCATGGTTAAGAGCCTTAAAAAAATCTAGGACCAAGTTTACTTTCATTTTCCTCACTGGGGTGTTTGGATCAAGACAATGAAAGAGGGTTTCTCTTTAATGGCCAAATTATACTCCGGGCATCTTCTGTGCCCTTACATGGGCTGTGCAATCTGTTTTAATCTTAACACCAAAAAAAAAAAAAAATTATGGAAGATGAGAGAAAAAAAACCATGTAGAAATGAGCTCATTTCAAGCTGTTGAAATCATACTTCCCCTGAAGGGGGTTAAATTTTGCTTCTTGTCTGTGAAAAATGCTTGAAGCTGTGTCACTTTAGACTGCCACCCCTGTGGAGCAGGAAGTCTCTGGTGCGGTTTAATTCTGCAGCACTGCTCATATATTCATAAATCTCACTCGGAGACATATGAACAGTGTTATGAAGTGTCAGTATGAAAAAAAAATCTAATCTTTTAAACTTCACCAGGTTTCCTTACGCATTGCCGCTTATACCAAACAATTTACAAATAAAATGAAAAGGTGTGGATGGACCTATGGAGTTATGTATTGGGCATCTATATGAACTGGGCAAAGAAAAGATGTAAAAAGAAAAAAGAAGAAAAAAGAAGAGTGGTTCGAGAATTGAGGCGATGCACACTCTCATGCTAACCAACACACATACACACATATGCACACACACCCGCGCGCACATACACTGCACACCAGTGGGGATTTGAAAAGCATAAATAAAAACATGTTTCTGAGGGTAACTCCACCCTTTCTCACCTAAAGATCATCCAAAATCAGTTTATGCCTAACGCTCACAGTTTCTCCCAAGCCTTGTTTCTGACTTAATTTTCTTAAAGAAAATTAATTTGGGTTTTTACTTGCGAGGGAGAGCTGCCAGGTTTCACCTTGCGGGGAGCGGCGGCGTCTCCACCATGGCGCTCAGCGGCCTCTCGGAAATCTTTTATGTCTGGGCTCCTTCCTCAGCAGAGCCAACTGTGCTCTCCTTGGAGCCCAGCCGCCATCAGAGACCACACGCCCCAATCGAGGCAGCGCCCGCAGCCTCGCCGCCAACTTCTGCTCTTTTAAAGATCAGGAGGCGACGCTGTCGGTGGAGGCACCTTCTGTCCCTCCCCAGGGAGCAGGCGGCGGGGGTGGGGGTTTCTGTCTTGAGATCTGCACTCCCCTCCGTGGAGGGGTGCTTGCCGGGTCAGGCTGCTTCAGGCATGGACAGGTTTTCCCCTCTAGGAGTGAGAACATGTTACGGAAACTTTTTTTTAGGGGGGGGGGTAGTGGTTATTGGGGTGTTTTTGGCACCTCCTGCCTTGGGATTCTGGAGCCTGTGCTGTCACTGGATTTGGGTTTGTTAGGAAGTGGCGTGGGGCCAGGGCAGTCACTGGGTCACTGGCGTTTCCTCCACCCTCACTCTGGGCAACTGCGGATGCTCTGTGTTCACCCCAGACCTCAAATTCCACATCTCCTGGCTGTTTCTGACATGCAGTCTGGGGACTCGGGTGACCTGTTTTGAGAGTTATAAGCAACCCTTCTCCACCCTCCACACCCAGCTCCTGGGGAGGAAAGACGACTCCCAAGGGACTTGGATGACCTCCTGGCCAGACCTGCAAGCCCAGGGCCATATGATGGGTGCATCGCAGGGACACAAAGAGGAATGTGGCGCTCGGGCTTCTAGGCAGAGGTGGCATTTTGCTTTGGCTGTGACAACAGGCAAACGGGCGCTGGCTCAGATCCCTGCCAGCAAGGCTTGGGCGACGTGCCTTTTCTCTCTGCTGAGAGACGTGCCACCTTCCAGGAAAAAATAACGACCCCCACCCCTGTTTTACAAGAGTAGCTCCCCTTCTTGCAAGTGGCGTTGAGGGAGTAAAAAATAAACACACACAAAGGTAGAACACCATCGGGACTCTCCCCGCTGCCGAAAGGGTGGCGGCACGGGCCACACAGCGCGCGGATCACAGGCACAGATTCCCACCCCAGGAGAGCAAGAAAGCCCTGGAACACCCATCCATTCCTCCTGGATCTCACATCCAGCAAGAGAAGTGTAAAACGTGGATGATGCCCCATTGGCTACACATTTAAAGAGGCAAAAGGGAGAAGTCGCTCCTTCCAAACCTTCTGCTCAGGAGATGAAGTTGGCGGCACGTTTGGCGCAGCACGGTGCTAACTTGGTTTTCTGCAAAGGCGCTTAGAGGCATTTGGATGTTGGAGAAAGCAGGAGCCACTGCCTTCTAGAACTTTAAAATGGCAGAGGGGAAAGGGATCTTTCAGATTATCCTCTGCAGAGGAGAAAACAAAGGCCCAGAGAGGTGAAGCAACTTGCCCAAAGTCACACAGCAAGCGAGTCCAGTTCTCCAGGATGAAGCACTGGACTGAAACAGTGGCTCATCTGATCGCTCCTCCCTGGGAGGCTAGAACAATGGTGTGCTCTTCAGGAGCGCTAGTCCCATATGTCTCTTCCCAGCTCCACATCCAGGGTAGCACCTTGATAGGCAGGAAATAGGCCATGGCGGGAATATTTATATTTAAATCATGGAAATAAGCTAACTGCCCAGAAAGCCCGTTGTTAAACAGTGATCAGCCAGCTCCTGGCCTCTGGGCAGCTCGTGTGGTTCCTCATGCAATTTACAGAGCTTATTCGCCAGGTTTGCTTTAGTTGAGATCGATGCTAATATAGCAGATTTGTTGTGATTCTTCTGAAGAGGAAATTAATACAACATTTTTAGTTCTTCCCATTTTGTTTTCTCTGTGGTTCAGATAAGCTTTTCCAGAGATATTTAACACCTGGGCACTACAATATTGGCAAAATGTTCTCTAAATCCGTAGGAATAAAAATTGTGAGCTGATGACATGCACTAAGTATTGAAGTATAATCGTGGCTCCTTTGCTGCCTGCTCTTGGGTATATTCATTGGAAACTTCCTAGGTAAGGTTATTTTATCCTAAAAAAGCACTGGAGATATAAAATCCCCAGCACCCTGGACAGCTGTACAATATGCCCTTTGGGGATCATTCTGGAAGGGTTTGGTAGTTGCAACCAGAAAGGATGCCTGTCATAGCTGTGGCCTGCAGCACAACCAGGCCCTTGGGAAGTTGGGGACTGCTCCAGTAGCAGCAACCACTTCTGAGGGCTCCAAGATGAGCTGGATGCTAATCTAAGGCAGCGCCATTTAGCCCTTCTTCCTTCCACCCTACAATGGGGTCAGTTAGAGCACAGACCTTACCTGTCTCTTGCCTGAGTTTGTGACCTTGGACAAGTTACTTACATTCTCAGAGCCTCAGTTTTTTGACCAAAAAAATGGGGATTAACCAGCCTTTCCTAGCCTTTTTGATGACTAGATGAAGTCATGTGCGTAAAACCCTCATCACAGCCCTTGGCATGTGATAAAGGCTCAGTAAATGCTGCCACCATCGCCACCACCACCATCACCATCGTTATCACCTTCCCCCTCTCCCCTCGCTCTCTCTCCTTCTTCCCTTCCTCCAAAGAAATACTAGGAAGCAAGGGGGGGAAGCAGAGCAGGTGACTGGGGAAAGCTGTGTGGTGCAGGGGGAAATGATTCCTAATGCGTATCTCTGGAATGGCAAGCATGAGTCTGAAGGGACACATTGGTAGCTCTTAGCAATGCAGTTCTGATAGGCCATCACCCAAACTGACTAAACCATTCTGGAGGCGTAAAGCACCTTTTTAAGTATAATGATCTAGATTCAAACTCCGAGTGGATAAGTTACAGCTTTGTCTTGGGTTGCCCCCCTCCACTCCCCCTCACCCCCTCCCCACCCCCCGTTAGCTGGATAAGCTCAAGCAATCGACTTGACTCTCTGAATCACTTTCCTCTCAGGGTGAATACCAGTACCTACCTCATAGGGTTACTGTGAGCATTAAAAGAGACCATCACTTTATGTACAGTGCCTTACAGAGCGACTGTCACATAGTAAGCACTCAGCAAAATGTAGGCATCTTCGCTACTATTAATCTCAGAAATATATAGACAAGCGTCCCGCCCTGCCCTGCCCCCGGCTGCTCAGCGCCTGCGCATGCAAATTAACCCACCATCTTTGTTGGGTTAATTTGCATACTCACTCCTGATTGGCTGGTGGGTGTCACAAAGGTATGGTCAATTTGCATCTTTCTCTTTTATTATCATAACTAATAAAAGTGTAATATTAAAGTTGACCGTTTCTTTGGGACGCCCAACAGCCAATCAGAACAATGGTATGCAAATTAGCTCAGCCAAGATGGCGGAGGCCCGGCCCGCAACGGAGCAATCGCACCGGGGCACGAGAGGGTGGAAGCCTGGCCTCCGCCCTCACGTGCTCCCGCAGTCGGTTCTGGGCAGTGGCGGGTGGCTGCAGGGCCGGGAGGCCGTCCAGGCCCCCGGTTCTGCGGCCGGGGTTGGCAATAGAGAGATGGATGGGGCTGGGAATAGAGAGATCGCGCCAGTGGTTGGTTCTGGGCGGCCTCGGGTGGGAGCCTGCCCGGCCCTGAGGCTGGGGCTGGCAATAGAGCAATCGTGCCTGCGGTGGTTCCAGAGGGCGGTGAGCAGCTGCAAGGCCGGGAGCCGGGCAGCCTGGCCTGGCCCTGCGAGGCCTGGGAATAGAGCAATTGGGCCCACACGACCTCAGAGGCTCAGTGGAGGGGGCTGGAGGGAGGTACCCCCTCGGGGTCATGCCGGAGCATCCTCCGCCTCTGCGCAGAGTGTCTGCCACAGGTCCAGCCACCTGCCTCCACCCTGGGGGCCTCCGTGGGGCGTGTGCGAATGTGTGCCTGGCTCCACCCCCGGTGTGTCCGCTCAGCAGCAAGGCCCCCACAAGGGACCATGCACCAGCGTCCACCCCCTGGCCTGCCACCCAGCTCTGCACCAGGTGTGTCCCCTCAGCGGTGGAGGCCCACCAGGTATGTGCAATGGTAGGCCACCCGGCTGGAAACGTCCACGCCTGCACTCACCAGCCCTCCCACCCCCCAGTGCACGAACCCTGAGGGGGCTGTGGGCAGCCTGAAAACAGCCCTCAGCCCCTCACCCAGGCTGGCCATGCATGGCAGCAGGTGGACATCCCGCCTCCCCTGCCCCCCGGGGTCCCAGACTGTGAGAGGGCACAGGCCAGGATGAGGGCCCCATTCCTCCTCTCGCCGAGTGCACAAATTTTTGTGCACCGGGCCCCTAGTGTAGATATAAATACGGAATAAATAAATATAATAGATATAATAGATATAAATATGGAAATATAATAGATATAAATACGGAATAAATAAATAGATATAAATAGATATAAATGTGGAACACAAAGGCATTTTCTGGATTTATGTCTAGCAGAAGCTTAGGTCACTACCATGCAGGTATACCAGGTCACACACTGCCCTGCAAACATACACACTGTGTAGAGTGCCCGCACACATAACACAGCTCCTCTGCAGTGTTAGGCTGCACTCTCACCAGGGTTAGGGAGAAGCAAGGGAGGCAGGGTCTTGCAAGCACAGGATTGGACACTGTCTTTAATTAATATATATATTTTAAAAATATATTTTATTGATTTTTTACGGAGAGGAAAGGAGAGGGATAGAGAGTCAGAAACATCAATCAGCCGTCTCCTGCACACCTCCCATTGGGGATGTGCCCGCAACCAAGGTACATGCCCTTGACCAGAATCGAACCTGGGACCTTTCAGTCCACAGGCGGACGCTCTATCCACTGAGCCAAACTGGTTAGGGCTTTAATTAATATTTTGACAGTTTGTTCCTCATGGATTTCTGGCATTAATTCTGATTTTTTAAAATGTTGTATTACAATATTATTTTTTTGATTCCTATATTTCTTGAAACTGAGAAGTTCCAAAATTTTGCAACTAAGCAGTGACTCATGTGCCTCCCTCCTCCCCACTCTTGGGCTCACTGTTCCCCTGGAAACTTTATCTCTAAGAGAAGATGCAGCGTTGAGAGATAAGACGAATACTTCACACCTCACTGGACAATATAAAGTCACAGAAAATGGAACTTCGCTTGGACTTGGAAGGTCCCTAGTCAGGATGATGGAGCATCACTACAGTGACCATGGCCACCTCCACTTAGATCCCCGTCTGGATGTCAATTCAATGTCCTACAGACACTTCACTGGTAACGATTCACGTGTTTTCAGAGCAAGTCCTGTATTACAGGAGTGGCAATGGAAACAAGGAACTGAGGCTGAAAGGAGGTGGAACTATTCACTGAGCTTCCATACTCACTGATCACGAGGGTAACTCACCCCTTAATTTACACAACCCTGTCAGACTAGCCCCCTCTATAAGACATCAGCGTCTACTGTTTTAAACAAAGTATTGTTTCACACAGGTTCCTAACACACACACACACACACACACACACACACACACACACACTTAATAAAAATAGCTACCAAGTTGTTGAATACAGAGCCCTTACAACGTGTGGATAATATCCCTGGCATTCTACAAGCATTACATAATTACGTAAGAGGTTGACACTATTAACAGCTGCGTAAAGAAAAGGGGGGCACAGATACGTTAAATAAGTAAGTAGCCTGTTATTCAGCTCCATATTTTAAAAAACTAATGGCTTGTTTATATAGAAACAGCTCCAGTTCCCTGGGCAAAGTCATTCAGCTTGGAACTTCTCAAAGGAGAAGTGCGCGGGTAGGATAATGCTGTTGAACCTGTCTCAGAGCCCGAGCATGGCTTGGTGTTGGACAGATTCTGCGTTTTATAGGCTTCGAAATTTGCTAAGCCCGGTGTGGGAATCAAGGGGATTCCCATGGAAAACCACTCAATAGCCTGGAGACCTGATAGTTGAGAGTCAATCATTACTGACTGTTAAGGGACATGATTAGAAGTTGGGTGGGGGTGAGGGGTGCAATTTGGTAATAAGAATCAACATATTTTTTCTCCTCCCCTGTACCCCTGCCTGACTTATTTCCTTTTAAGTTGGTAACTCAGCAGTTGCTACTGGAAAGAGTGAGAAATTCCCATTGTGGGCAGTTTGAGTTTTCAAGGATTGAATTTCCCTAACAAAGTTTTGCAGGTAAAAAAGTTCTAACACTGATTAAAATTTTGATTCTGAAAACTTAAACATTATAAGCTTTAAAATGGCCAGTGAACTGGGAATGTGCAATAGTAGAGCCTTGGAAAAATTCAGTTTCCTATGAAATTAAAGAGATGTCATCAGGGTGTCCTATGAGAGGGACAGTTTTAGTCTCATGAAAATAGTCTGGTGCGAAACTCAATTCTTTCTGTGCTGCCTTTTTCTTTAAAGAAAAATTTTGCTGAAGTGTGACATGCATGCAGAGGTGTATCACTTTCAGGAAAACACACCCACATATGCGCACATTTCCAACAGACATGTTTTCCCAGGCCTATAACTGAGGGCAGTATTTTGCCCAATATTGTAAACACAAGCTCTTTTAGAAATTAGATGGTATTTGGCCTAAGGAGCAATAATTTGTATCATGCACAAACACACACCTTTTTTGATAAAAAAAAACTTGTGACTCAGTCCAATATATTTTAAGCATGAATGGGTTGAAATTCACAAGGATGTGAGTTCTATTGTTAGTTCACTTCTAAATATGTATTTCCTTTGAAACTGGCATATTCCAGCCATTATACTGCAGGCAGGCAAAGCACTAAATGCCTGGATAGTTCCTGGGCAAACTCTAAAGAGTTGAGTCTTTATTATCATTGATAGTCTCACTTCCAGAGTAAATGGTCCAGCAGCTGGCAAGAGATGAAGCCTGGACTCAAGAGCTGAGAGGCAGTGCATCCTAGTGGCTGAGAGAATGGCATTGAACCCGGCTTCTCCTGCGTTTGATTCTTCCTAAACCTGTTAACCTCTCTGTGCCTCAGTTTTCTCCTCTATTAAATGGGGATGGTAGTAAAAACTACATAGGGTTGTGGGATTCAATGAGTTAATATTTGCAGAGTGTTTACAACAGCGCCAGGCATACACCAATTGTTAGCTGTAAGGAGCTGAGCCATGAGTAAGAAAACACATCTCCCTAAGTTCGAGCTCTTCGGGCTGTGCAAAGCTTTCTGAGCAGGTTCTATTCTAAAAAGGTCTGAACAAATAGGTCATTTGTAACCTCTTGGTAACCAACCTGAATTTCTGGACTGAAGAAACACTGTTGAATGCTGGAGGGGTTTTACCTTTCCTTTGGAAAGTACCCTTCCTCCCACTCAGCATCCTGCCTGGAGTGTTGAATGGAGAAAGGGCATTTTGTTTGTGGGCAAGGAGTCAAAGAGGAAGATAATACTTTGTGCTACACCCACGTGACGAAGTTCTTCTCTTTGCTTTTTGTGACCAAAGTGGGTTATAATGAGTGAGGAAAAACCCCCACAGCCTACTTAAACGGATATATTGAAACACTGTAATGAAATTTTTTATGTTTGAAGCTTTCAATGCATACTTCTTCCTTACCATTTGGGCAATTTAAGAGCATGTGAAAGCATCATCCGGGGTTTCTTTACACTTCTACCTGAGTGCCCGCAGCTGCATGAGCCTGAGCCGCAGCTCCGCAGCCGCGCCTCTCGCGGGGAAGGGCGGCCAGCCTGTGGCTGCATTCGCGTTCTAACCCAGATTCGCAGCGGCTGTGCCTGAGAAACCTGGGCAGCTCCAGCCTTCCTTACCAAGCAGGCAAAGCACTGAAGGACTACATGCCAGTTTCAGGACTCGCCAGAGCCCCTCGGGGCTTATCTCAAAGGGCGTGTCATCTGAGAGCTTCTGCCTTAT
This sequence comes from Murina feae, assembly GCA_004026665.1. Lineage (NCBI taxonomy): Eukaryota > Metazoa > Chordata > Mammalia > Chiroptera > Vespertilionidae > Murina > Murina feae. The sequence continues at coordinate 31,621 of PVJC01002085.1, read as the reverse complement.
TCGAGTGTTGTTGTTATCCAGGATTTGATTTACTAGAACAAATGCTCTGAGAAATGGGTATTTCCCAGTCGCAGCTTCAGGACGCCAAGCTAAGAGCACAAAGACCCGGAAATCGTAGGTTACAGATTGTCGCAATGACCTTCAAGACTGCCCCAGAGGTTCTTTGCAGTTGAGGGTGTTTTTCTGAACATCTGTAATTCTTTGAGTGCCTGAAACCCCACTTATTTAAAGCAATATTATTTTAACCTCCTTAAAAAGTGCCTACATGTTACTTTACTAATCTTTTATTAAAATGAGTCAGTGATTTTCAACCTTTTTCATCTCATGGCACACATGCACTAATTACTAAGTCTGCGGCACACCAAAAATCTATTATTTGCCAATCGGACAGAAAAAGATATAATTTTGATTCATTCACACTGGGAGGCTATTGTGTTGGCTGATGCCATTTTTAAAGGAAAAGAGAAGATAGTGTCCCTAACTAAATAATCTTGCAGCACACTGGTAGAAAATCGCTGAAATAAGTAGTTACCTATTCAACACCAAATCTCAAGTCTCTAATCGTGAAATGTGGAGAAATACCAACCAACAAGTGTTTTGAGTACTGAGATTTCATATGAACGATCAGAATGATGACTCCTTACTTGGACTCCTGACCTACTGTGCTGTGGTCTTCTAACTCAAGTCCAGTGCTGTCACTACCAGTTGCCTGTGGAGACATACAAGGCAAGTGTAACCTGAAGGACCTTTCTGAAAGCAAATCAAGCAGGAGAGATTACAATTCAAAGCTAAACTCACGGAGACTCTCTAGAAGACACGTTCTTTGTTTTTATAAGTGCTTTGATTAACTTGTTGGCAATATATTTTTATTTATTAATTTCAAAGAGAAAGAGATAAAGAGAGAGGAATATCAATTTGCTGTTCCACTTATTTATAAATCATTATTTGATCTTGTATGTGCTCTGACTGGGGAACAAGCCTGCAACCTTAGAAATGGGACAATGCTCTAACCAACTGAGCTACCTGGCTAGAGCTTTGTTGGCAATCTTAGTAAGCTATCTAAAGCCAGACTACAAACAAGTTTTCTTTTCTTTTCTTTTCTTTTTTTTTGCCTCTGCATCCATCAGATTGTTTGAAGCCCAAGAAAGTCGTACATTTTCTTGTATCCTGCCCAATGCCGTGTGGCAATGTGGCAGGTGGTTACCTGCAAGGAGATGTGATGGTCTCTGAAAGGCTTTCTTCTCTAATACTTTCCAGTAGGTATTGCTGGACATGGTGTGCCATCTCTCAATGAAAAAGCCAAGTCAAATCAACTCAGATAGTTCCCTAGACACAGGAAGGCACTGATATCTTCCTAAAGCACAAGCCGAATCAACTCAAACAGAGATACCACTCTGCCACCGTTTCCACAACCAGAGTAAGCGCTCTATAAAAAGATGGAGATCAAACGCAAAATTAAAAAATGGAAAGCAGGATCTTCAAGAGATATTTGCACACCCATTTTCATAGCAGCATGATTGATAACCACCAAAAGGCAGAATCAGCCTCAGTGTCCCCTGGCAGACGAATGGATAAGCAAAGGGGATATATACACACCATGAAATATTATTCAGTCTTAAAAAGTAAGAAAACACTGCCATATGCTACAACATGGGGGAACCTGGAGGGTAGTATACGAATAACTGAAATAAGCCAGTGAACACAAGGCCAATGCTGTCCGATTCCCACTTACACGTGGTCTCTGGAAAGTCAAGTTCACATAGAGAAATGGGAAGGCGGGTAGCCTGGGCGCTGGGGAGAGGAAAATGGGAGCTCTTGGTCCATGGGGACAGAGTTCAGTGTTGCACGATGAAGAGTTCTGGAAACTGGTTGCACAGCAGCGTGGATGTGCTTAACACGACTAGAAGTGTACACTTCGAAGTGGTCAACATGGTACATTTTATGTTTATTTTGCTATAATTAGAGTAAAAAGCTGGGAACTGAAAAGTCACTTCCCACCCTGGAAAGGAAACCGTCTTGAAGAAAGCTCGGCTATTGAGCAATAACTGGAAACACTGCCGTGTCTCACTCACAACACGCCCCGCATTCATTGTAAGACGAACATGGGCATCTTATTTAATGCCAGGACTGAGACAATTTCTCAAGGCCAAATTTTGAGACGGAAGAACAAAGAACAAATCTGGTACATTTGCTCCGTCATTTATTTGCTTTATTTAAAACATGCCATAGGGCCAACTTCTAAGTCTGCGAAACGGAATTAAATAAAGCCCAGAGAGGAGGACTCAGATCCTCAGAGAGAAATGGGTCCAAACAACAAAAAGGGCACATTTTCACACTGTCATGACACCTCGTGTCTTCACGGAGACTCCCCTCACCGGCCCCGGCCCCTGACTTGCCAAGCACAGATTTGTTCAAGCAGCACTCAGCCCTGACACCCCGGCCCTCAGCCCCAAGGGCAGCCGCTCCACGCCCAGGACTCACTCCCACCACCACCGACTTACTAAGGTTTGGAATGTGTGCGCAGGGAGCCCTGATTCTCGGAAACAATTAAGTAGAATTAGGCTAATAATGCGAGGCTGGCAGAGCTTTAGCCCTTTGCTGAGAAGTAGCTCCTACGTGGAGCAGTTATACTAATAAAAATCACCTATTTCTTAAATGCCTTGAAATGATCTCTGCACCAAGCTCGGCAATTAGCACCGTCCCACTGAGGAGCATTCATTCCCCAGGCCGGGGCTTAATCCCCATGCTCGCTCCACCATGTCTTCCTTCGGTGGAAATACAGTCTGAGGCTTCGGGCAGGGGAGAGAATTTCTGCAAGTGGGCATGTCCCACGGGGCTGAATTCCCTGGTCGTTTACAGGGTGCAAGGGCTGGGTGCTCCCTGGGTGCTCCCAGTTTTCTTGTGCCTGTTCTTTTTTTTTTTTTAAATATATATTTATATACTTTTTTAATATATAAGAGAGGAAGGGAGAGGGATAGAGAGTTAGAAACATCGATCAGCTGCCTCCTGCACACCTCCTATTGGGGATGTGCCCGCAACCAAGGCAACAGGCCCTTGACTGGAATCGAACCTGGGAGCCTTCAGTCGCAGGTCAAGCTCTATCCACTGAGCCAAACCAGTTAGGGTGCTTGCGCCTGTTCTTGACCTTGAGGGAGGAAGGGAAGAAGGCCTTTCTTCAGGTGGCCTTGTCTATGAGGGCTAATCCACCACCCAAGCCCACTCTCCTCCTCACGGGAGCTATTCATGGCCTTCTTCTGGGCCAGAAGCAATCGATTCGCCACCTCCAAGTCTGGGCAGAAAGTGACCGCTGGGCAAAAGGGGGACGCAGACCCTCCTGTGGGACTCTGTCTCCTTGACAACACCCCAGCTGGTGGCCCGAGGAACAGACTTAATTTCTTTTCGCTCTTGCCCACCCTCCCTGCCCCATGCCTCTTTCCCCCTTTCTCTAGACACAAACGTACCACATCCAACATAAAGTCGCCGAAATAGCAATCTTGTCTCTGAATATATAAATTGCAAAAATTGATATGAATAAATCTGCAAGTAGCACACTGATGGTGGCACATTTTATCAAAAGACGGTGCTCGGGTGCCTGGCGGCTGGGGAGGGGGTGGTGTCATTACACGTACAGAAAAACAGCTGCAAACTCCCCGTTTGTCTACTTGGATCCGAATGGAGGCCTGACCTCCTGTTCCTTGCTATGAACCCTGAGTTCGCACTCATATTTTACATGTTACAGGAAGCCCCAGCTCGCCCCAGGGGTGCTGCAAACAGACACGCAGAAGCCAGATGCAGCCCCCCTCCTGCTCCTTAATGCACCTGAGGAAGTTCGACATTCAAAAGCTGACGTGCTCACAGCTTAAGGTCACTTCGGATTTTGTAAAGAGGAGGACAAAACCAGGAATGCTTCTAGGGCTGGGCTGCCAGCGGGGAGGCGGAGGGATTACAAGAAACCTGTGACTCTGCCTCTTTCTGCCTTTGCTGGTAGTTTTTTTGTGTGTGAACAAGTGCCATACAACAGATTGAGCCTCGTATAAAGGCCTGAGACTGTGCAAGGGCTCCCCGCTGGGCCTCAGCTGTGCTTGCAATTAGCAATAGGCACGGAGTGATTATTGTTGGGGTAGCGGATGGCAATGCGAAGTGACAAGTTTTATGGGGGAAGTTGGGAGTGGGGATGCTCTGCAAGTTTCTCTTTCTTTCTCTTTTCTTTCTTGTTCTGCAAAAACCCTTCCTCGGAGGCTGCAACCATTCGTTTCAGTGCAAGCTATGCGCCCCTCTCATCATTGAAAGGAATATTTTTCTCGGAGCTTTAGAACGCGGTTTTCTAGGTCAGAGCTTCCTTGCTGCCCTATTTAATGTCAGAAATACCCATTTGCCTCAAATTAGTAGAGATCTCGGAGTTGAGGGCAGGAGATTAAGCATACAAAATTACTCAGCAGGTGACGGTGGGGTGGATTTGGGGGTTGAGAAGTCTTTAAAACTGACTACAAGACATTATATACTTCTGACAAAGGAACGTAGTAATCCTACCTGCTTGCTTTAACCACTGTTGTTTGCCTATTATTAGGTGCTTTAATGCTCATGAGAGCAAAACTATTGCTGCTACTACTCAATTACCATAGTAACTCACACCAGTGACCTCTTAGCGCAGGGCTTCCAGCCCAGCTGAACCAATCCCGAGAGTTTGTGTCTTTTTACTTCTTTAAACAGTGACATAAATGTGGACTGGAAAGCTCCAGCGAGAGGCTGCTCCCCTCTTTGTCCAGGATAAGAACATGTTTTGAAAATTTGAGTAAGGGCCTTTCACCTTTTGAATCCAAGGTGGTTCTGAAGTTTGTGGATTCGAGGCGGGGGTGGGGGTGTGTGTGGCGGGGAGATGTCTTCAAGGACATTATGAAGACACCGAACAATGCCCACTAAAAAGCAAAGAGCCTGTGCATCAAAGGCAGCGGCCTCCCAGCTGCGGGAAAGCCCTGCCCCAGCCTCAGTCTCCAGCTACTGGCCCCAAAGTTTGGGAGGAGGAAAACTGGAGAACATCACAAACTCGAACATTTGTGATGGGGAACGTTTACTATTTTACAACATCAGTTGGGCTAAAGGCAGACAGGACAAAACCACCCAGAGGAATTTGATTGCAAGGTTTTAAAAAGAAATGAGAGTAATAGTGGAGTAAATTTCCCCAGCTTTGCATTTTTCACTGGTCCAGAAATGTGAATACATACAGGCATTCTGTACACTGTGTCTGAATACCATTGGCAATCAGATTCATAAGGTTACAGTAACATATTAAATGCTCTGAGAAGTCCTGCAGTAAAAAAAAGAACATCTCCATTTGACTTTGGTTTGTATTTTCCAAGTGTATTTGACTAAAAAACAACAACACTTTTCCCGAGCCACCTATTAGTATCTCTTAGGGTACTTATGTTCCGTTGAATTCACTTTGGGAAAAAGCTCTATAGTGACATTAATAATAATAATTACCAATAATAATGAGATAAAATAAAAATTAGCAATAAAAATAATGAGTAAACGTGTAGTGAGCATTTATGTGTCAAGCACTATTCTAAGCAGTTTATATCAAACTCTAATTTACCTAACAACCTCAAGATGTAGTTACTTTTTAAATCCCATTTACATTTCTATAGCATATACTATTTATGTGAATTTGTTCTCTCTGAAAAAGAAAGGGAAACATAGTCAGCCATATCTAATAATTGGCTTTTATTTTTATTTTATTTTTAAAATATATTTTATTGATTTTTTTACAGAGAGGAAGGGAGAGAGATAGTTAGAAACATCGATGAGAGAAAAACATCAATCAGCTGCCTCCTGCACACTCCCTATTGGGGATGTGCCCTTGGCTGGAATCGAACCTGGGACCCTTGAGTCCACAGGCCAACACTTTATCCACTGAGCCAAACCAGTTAGGGCTAATAATTGTTTTTTAATTTGCCTTATATGTTTTTTGCTTCCGACCCTCCAGAGATCCTGAAGCAACTGGGGCTCCTTCAACAACAAATTCTTCCTAAAACTCCTTGCCCTACTCGATACCAAGTTAAATGAGTGAGGCACGACTTCCTGCAAAACCCTTCCACCTTTGAAGTTAAGGTGCCCAAATAGCAAAATATACCTTTCCCTTCTCTCTCTTTTCATTAGTCTCCAAAGCTCTCCTGTCCTGAAAGAAAGAATCCAATTTCAGTATCAAAATTAGATCTGTGCTGGCCTGTATACAATCTGACTCCTGAGACGGCTGGGCATCTAAATAATTGAATAAAAATGTAACAACTGGTCAAGTCCCGAATGCACAATGGAACATGGCCCACCACTAGCTGTCCTAATGCCCCCTGGCTGGTCAGCAGGACCCATCACAGCAAATCAGGAAGGACTGGAGCGTGCGACTGCTGTGAAATAGACAAGTTTTGTAGCAAATGTCACTTTCAGTGAGCCGACTGGAAGAGAAAAGAAACAGCTCTCTTATATACCTGGATTTCCTCAGTCCAGGCTCTTTCTCTCTTTAAGAGACATAAATAATGAGTGCAATGTGATTAAGCCCCAATCAGCTTCTGCCCAGGCCTTGTCTGCCACCTGGGCTGCCAGGGCAGGTGTGCAGTTTGCGAATTAACAAACTGACTCTGGTTAACAATACCTTTCTCTGGGGCCTATTTTTCTCTGGATATGTTGGGGATTTAGTCCCAGGCCTCCCTGTGCATTGAGAAAATGGACCCCCATGCCTGTAGCCTCTGTCCTCTCAAAGGAGCCTACTGTTTTGAGAAAATGTATAGTTACAATCCAAATCACACTTCCAAGCCATCTCAATCACTTTACACTCAATTATGTTGAAAACAAAATTCTAGTTTTGGTGGCACATCCTCCCACCTATTATCCACGAGAGGAGTGGGAATAATTGATCTGAAAACTATTCTCTGATATGCATTCAGGGACTGCCGAGGTGACGAGAGGGGTTCATTCTATGAGCTGAACTCAGATTATTCACGAACAGCATCTGCCCACCCCCTGATTGCTTCTTAGGTACAGGAACTGCCTTCGGAGTTAACTGCATTAATTCACAAGCAGATTGACGTAACCACCGAACAAGAAATTTGCATACCATATAGAAATGATTATAGAAATCAGACTCTAAAATAAGGATTGTAACTCGTGAACAGAACAGAAAGACCAAGCAGAGTGCCAACGTTGTCTTTTTAAAACAAATGTGGTTGGTTAATCACTTTAGGGCTAATTTCATAATTTGCACACATTAAACTTCCTATAGTTATGACTCATGAGAGTCAAAGTTTTGTGAGTCAAAGTTGAAGTTCTTATGCAGGAAAATTCACCTTGATTTTCTGGGAAAAAATTCACCTGTTCTCTGGCTGGGGTAGCTGCATCCTGATCCTCAATACCAAAACACACGTGATGTGTGCATTCCCATGTTTCCCACGATACCACATGGAAATGCTCAGGTGGGAAACAGATGAATGCTTTAGGTCAACCCCCCCAGCTGGTCTCCCAGCAGATCATGAAAGGACACAGCGTGCCATCCTGGAGGCACCCTCCAGAGCTGTGGAATTCCAAGGCAACAGAAGCCAGTAACTATAACTGGGGCCAGTTTAAAATGTGAACATCCTCGAAGCGCCTCACCATGAGGTCTGTGTCAGCGAGATCAGCCTGGGCCCTCTGAGGGCTGATTTCTGAAGAAGGGGTACCATCTTTATAGATGGCACCGCCACCGCGAGGTTTCCAAAAAGCAGTCAACAGCGAAGGCCTGGGCACAGGCATGCTATTCGGATCATGGCCTGGGGCTGGGAGGGAACATTGGGTTTCAATGGACGAGGAGGAGTGGCGAAGGCAGGAGAAAGACGGGAAGTGAACGCAGAGCACGATCGATTGCACAGGGCTGGCCAAGGCTTCTGGGACCCCCAGTGGGCACCTTGGGGGTGCAGAGCCAGCACCCCAGTGTGGGCGACCAGAAGCAGGTGCCGCTGCCCCGGGCGCAGGGCACAGGGCACGGGGCATAGAGCCCAGGGCTCAGGAAAGAGACGCAGTGCTGCCTCGGAGCCATGAACATGTGTTCCCCGCACGCAGCTGGGACCTGCCTCCAATGGCGCCCTTTCCTCTCGCTTTATTTTTAATCTCTGGAAACCATCTTCCCCTCTTACTACTTCTCACTGCGTGTGACTCTATTTTTTCTTCTCTTTCTGGGAGAAAAAAAAATCAACAACCCACATTTGCCAGATCGCTCACCCAAACCCCCTCCTGGGGAACCTGCTACCCATCGCTGGAGAAGGCACAAACCCCCAACCCTGTCCTTGCACAGGACACACTTGACCTTGCTGGGTGCCCTTCACAGCTACAGCTGGTTTTGGACCCCTGGGCAGGGAGGAGAAGCCAGCTCAGACTGCCCTCCCCCACCCCCCAGGTCTAGGGCCTGAGCACACAGAGTTACACCCCACATCAGCCATGAGTTAATGTGCGGCCAAGCGGCCGGGATCGCCCTGGCCTGCCACGAATGCTCCATGTTCGCAAGCCTCCTGCCCCCCTCTCTGACCCCCCCCCCTTTTTGAAGCAACAGAATAAGAAATTAAACACTTGTGGGTTCATTCGAAAGAGTGAATGAAATTGAATAAGCTCTCAGTACTTGAGGCTCACAGCGAGCGCCTGAATGGGGCAAACCTCCTAAGTTGAATGGAGAGTCTTTTGGGACCAATTTGTCTCTTTTCACTCTTTATTCTTCCCTTTTTGCTGACAGATGTACAAAGGCGGAACTGCGCCGTGCAGCTTATCCGCATGCACCCGCAGCAGCTGTCACTTTTGTCGAGCAAGTTAATCAAGCAAATGCCACCATATCCCACTTCTATAAGGAACAACATGTTATAGACAGGAGTCTTGCTAGAGAGAGACTTTATTTTAACTCTGATTGGCTTGGGTTCCCCGCCCCTCCCAACACCACCCCCTTTCCCCCAAAAAAGGGAGGGGGAGAGGGGGATTGTGCCCAAGCCAACGATTTGGCTACAATCGTGTGAGATTTAATAATAATATTGTGTGTGGGGCTGAGGACCCATTTGGAGTTCTCTCCCAGGGCTGAGGGATGGCCCGGGTCTAGCTGGGTATTTTTTTTAGCGTGCCATAGTTTGTGTTGGATTGTCAGGGTGTTTGACTCAAGTAGTAAAAAGAAAAGCCGAGGGCAGAACATAGCATTGCCCTCGGATGTCTTGGATTAATTTCATTCTCTTTTCCTTTGTAAAGCAGGTTGTGTTATTTACGTATTTCTTTGGACAGAGCCCCTTGCCCGGCCAAGCTCACAAAGTCTGCTAAAAACACGCAAGCATTTCTTTGTGCATCTTGACATTAGTGAGTCCTTGAAGCTGGCTGCCCACATTCATTTCTAATGTGCACGAACAAATGCACACAGGCCTCCATCTCTCTAGTTCTGGGGAAGCCAAGAGGGGAGCCTTGAATCTCGTCAGGTCCCCACCCCCGTCCCCTGTGCGGGGTCACCACGGCTTGGTGATGTTCAAGAGCCCACAGCAGGAGTGAGCCTCCCTAAAGGGTGCGCGGCGCTGACGCAGCTCCTGCCCCTGCGCCCCACTCACTTGGGAAAGTGAATGCGGAAAACAGACATATTTTGAATAAACAAACTCTTTAGAAACAATGCAGTGAAGGACTTTCCACAGGCCAAGGGATTTGCCACATTCAAGAGCTGGTTAACAGCTGATGATCTAGCTGGTAAGCTCTTTAAAGCTTCAAGAGGGAAAAATAACTCCTTCCCTCCTTCCCTCCCATTCTTCCTCCCTCCTCTTTCATTGCCTTGTCACATTGTTTATTGTGAGCTCTGGCTGGTAACACATCCAGGAATGACTTAGTTGATACCCAATCGCAAATGTTCACCTTGCTGACCCCTTAGGCATTATTGGATAATGACCACGCAATGACTTAGTGGCAACTACATTTGTCTGATGCACAGATTGTATAACCTGGCTGTTCTGTAACTCTGGATTACTTTGCCCTCCTGTAAAGTATTGCCGATCTGTGAAACCTCATAGTGCCATGGGAAACTTAGCGATGTGGGTAAGTGAGAGTCAACAAGGCCTCACGGGGAAATCCTGAGCATTGTTTAATAATACCAGCGTGTCACGTTTTGCTTAAGGAACTTCAGCTGCTACCCTAAACCATTTATCAACCGTCTGGGATGAAATGGCATTGCGTTACCCTCACCACCTCATCTCCCTCCTCCCCCTGCCCCACCCCAATAAACCACTAAACTATTTTTATGGGATAAAAGATCCTAGACAGAACACAGAGGGAGGTACAGACTGAACTTGAAGCCCACCCTCAGCGGGGCCTAGGTGCACGTGGTTTTTGCAGCACATATGGGATGCAGGCTTCCCCATGGTGCCACGGTCCCCCTCTGCTGAGGATGGGGTTCCACCCTGAAGGGGGGGGGCAGTCGTGCTTCTAAGGGCCTCCCACCTTAGGTCTAGATTCTGCTAGCATCCCTGGGACCTGAACCCAGGGACAGTGTCCTCAAATGCAGGAGGAGGCCTGCCCCATCGGGGCTGAATTCTTCATGAGGGGTCTGCCTGGTGAGCTATACGGCTCCCCAGGTTGTTAGCGGACAAGCCCCTCAAGTGGAATGGCAGTTTCTGTCTTGTGTCCTGCCATGTGGGCAATAGTGACCTCCATCAGAGTGAGTCCACTGGATGCCCTGGGATGCAGAGCACTTTGTGGTGGGGGGTCTGGGGCACATATTTGAACAGTATAGGTTTTTTCCTAACACCTTGTAGTTGGGTTTCCAGTCTGCAGCAGAAAAAAAAAAGAGTTTGATTCAGAATTGATCACTTCCCATGCTTCTGAAGAAGGTAGTGGTCATTGACCTCTCAGGGCAGCTAGTTTACCTGTGAAAACCTGCCTCACAGGAAGTTATAAAAATTACACAAATGATTACATTTGAGTGCCTGGCACAGTACCTGGTACATAGCGAGGACCTAATAAATATTAACTCTTACAAGCCTCCACAGCGAGAGGTGAGAACCATTAGCTACCCACCTCTGGGCGGCTAAGGACATGTAAGAGAAAGAGTATCTTCAACAAGATGATGCTATTGACTCCAGCATACAGTCAGGAAAATACACACGAGAGAAACCCTAAGTTATCAGCGTTGTCATTATTAAAAAGCCATTTCTTTCAATTAATTGCAATATTTCCCTATTTGCATTTGCCTTTTAGGAGAAAGCTACTCTTTTTCCTCTTCCCAAAAGTCCTCTTTGGGATCGAATCAAAAGAGCAGCTTCCCGAGTATGTTCGTGCTAATGAACGTTCCGCCTCACCCTCTCAGACACGAACTGTGGTGGAAAGAGGCCTGTGTCAGGAGAGTGGGAAGTTACTAGCTATGCCATCCTGGATAATTCCCTTTGTTTCTATCCCAATGTCTAGAGTGACGCTAGGGGCTAGCAGGGCACAGCCAGAATCTTGAAGGATCTTCACCCAGAGAATCAGATTCTGTTTCAAATGCCCTGTAAGGCAGAAAACAGAACTAAGACATTTTAGCAATTGTTTTAAGGTCTCCCCCCCAAAAAATCAGATGACAATTGCAATAATTAATAGTGAGATATCTGAACGCTCTAGTGACTACTCTTGAGTTAGAATTGGAAATAGAAATTATCCTTGATAACGGGCTAAGAATTCATCAATACCAGATTAACAAATAATTATTGAGACTTTACATATGCCAGACACTGGGGGTGCAACAGTGAATAATATAAACAATATCACTGCTCTCAGGGGGCCGATGGAAGAACCATCGTTTCAGGATGGGGTCCCTGAGGCCTTGGAGTGCTGGGCGAGCTCTGCTGGACCTTACATTCTTATCTTAAAAGTAGAAATAATGGCACCTTCCCCTATCTTTTCCTACTGTTGCTAAATAAATAAACAAATAAATAAGGTTATGCCCTGACCGGTTTGGCTCAGTAGATAGGGCGTCAGCCTGCGGACTCAAGGGTCCCAAGTTTGGTTCCGGTCAAGGGCATGTACCTTGGTTGCAGGCACATCCCTAGTAGGAGGTGTGCAGGAGGCAGCTGATCAATGTTTCTCTCGCATCATGTTTCCAACTCTCTATCCTTCTCCCTTCCTCTCTGTAAGAAAATCAATAAAATATATTTAAAAAAATAAGGTTATGGAGTTGTTTTGTAGGACACAAAGTAAGAACAGTATTTACAGAAGTAATAGAAACAAAGATGTTCTCAGTATCTTTTATGCCCTAAATCAGGATTCATGAACCTCACTACTACTGGCATTTTGGGCTGGATAACTCTTTGTTGAGGAGGCTGTTCTGTGCAGTGTAGTGTAGGCTGCTGACCATCTACCATGGCACCAGAATGGTCCCACGCTGTCTTCCGTAGCATCCAGCCCCTAACCATGCTTTGACAGTCAAAAGTGTCTGCAGACATTCCCGAATATACCCTGAGTGACAGAACCCCCCACCGTAGAGGATCACTCCCCTGTCAGTGGTTCTTGATCCACTCACACCCTTGGATTTATTATTTTAAAATACATGCCTGAGCCTTTCCTTAGATCTAGTGACTCAGCATTTTTGGTAACCAATGTGGATGAGGACATTTTAAAGATTAAAAACAACAACACACAAGTTATTCTGCTGCACACCTTGGTTAGGAAGCACATAGTAAAAGATAATACCTGTTAACATAAAGGGAATTTAGCCCTCGGGGCTATGGAGCAGCTAATGCCTACAAAGCAAATACCCAGATGCCTAGGCTGGTGTCATCACAGCCTGGGTGAAATCATCCCTCCTCTCAATTCTAAAAGGACCGCTCCAAAGGGAAGCTCCGCTAAGGCTCTTAAAACAGGTGCTGGTGGGTCAGGGACGCTCTCTGCTTAGTGCCTGAGCACAGAACCCTCCCTCTTTCCTGTTTCCAAATCCCAGACATCTGTCCTCCAACCATGGAGCTGTGCCCTCTGGGGCTCCAATTGCACTGGGTTCTTCCTCCACTTCAAAACAAATTGCTTGTAGGGACCCTGCACACAACTGGACTCTTTTCTACTCACTATCATGATATCTAACCAATTCATCTCTGGCTCTGAGAATCCCCGGAACGTATCACCACTTTTCTTCTCCCTGCAAAGCTTATCTTGGTATCAGGTAAGGGTGTCTACTGATCTTTATGTTGTTACTACCAGTGGAGGAGATGAAAGGAGAAGCAGTTGTGGAGTAATTTCTATGAGGCAACCGTTGTGGTTTATGATTTACTCAAGGCCCGGTGCATGAAATTTGTGCATGGGGGATGGGGGTTTCCTCAGCCCAACCTGCAACCTCTCCAATCTGGGACCCCTTGGGGGATGTCTGACTGCTGGTTTAGGACTGATCCCCAGGATTGGGCCTAAACCGGCAGTCAGACAGCCACTGGTTCCTAACTGCTCACCTGCCTGCCTGCCTGATTGCCCCTAACTGCCCCCTACTGGCTTGGTCACCCCAACTGCCCTCCCTGCCAGCCTAGTTGCCCCCAACTGCCCTGCCCCCCCCCCCTGCTGGCCTGGTTTCCCCTCATTGCCCCCCCCCTGGCCTG
>PVJC01002085.1:0-17941 GCA_004026665.1 Murina feae | reverse complement strand
AGATAGGCATCACCTATTTAGTCCTCCTAATTCAAATAGCCAGGTCATGCTTTTATCCCCATCTTACAGAGGAGGAAATTAAGGCTTGATATGTAAGTTAACTCAGAGTCACCCAGCTAGCAAGTGGCAGACCCAGAAATGGGACATGAGGGTGCCTCACTCCACTGCCTGTGCTCTTACTGTCTCTTCACTGTAAGGGAGCCAGTTCCTTAAAAGCTTCCAGGGTCACTTTCCAGTAGAAGAGCTCCTGTGATCCTTATTTTTTATTTCATTTTTATTTTTTAAATATATTTTTATTGATTTCAGAGAGGAAGGGAGAAGGAGAGAGAGATAGAAACATCAATGATGAGAGAGAATCATTGTTTGGCTGCCTCCTTCACATCCCCCCACTGGGAATTGAGCCCACAACCTGGGCATATGCCTTTGGCCGGATTCGAACCTGGGACCCTTCAGTCCACAGGCCACCGCTCTATCCACTGAGCCAAACCAGCTAGGACTGCTGTGATATTTTAACGGACACAGTTAGAGTTTCGCTGAAGCACTGCAGCTCCATGGGAAGACACATGGGCGAGTGTTAAGTTCAAGGTGTTAACTCCTTGGTTTTTATTTTTTAGACCCTGAAAAGGTAGTTTGGATGAAGCTTGTCAAAAGGATTTTTTATACTAATTTCTGAGCTATCTGCCCAGTAGCATATTCTTCAGAAACAGTCACTGGCGTCCCTGGGTGGGAAAACAACGCTCTCAAAGAGCCCAGACCATTCAAGACAGGATTTTTAACTCCACGCTACTGAGCTGTGGAGCAGGGCCTTTCCTGGCCGGGGTCCTTCCTGTGCCTGGCAGGGTGCTTGCAGCCTCCCTGGCCTCCTCACTCACCTCGAACAGCACCTTCCTTCCCATCTGTGAGACCGGAAATGTGTCTGCATGTTGCTGAGTGTCCTGGTGGGGCCACATCACCCCGGGGTGAGAAACACTGGCCTGGTGCCCCCACAGCCAGCGAGGCACCTTAGCGCAGCGCTTTCTCTTTAACAGGATGGGTTCCTAGGCCGAAGGATGACTTTTCTGAACAAAAGGGAATGCGGTTTCTCCTCCTTAAACACCGAGTGAGGAACTTGCATAAGAAAGCTCACGAAATGAACTTTGCTTATTTTACATATTATTTGTTCTCCCCCCCCCCCAATTTTTTTTTTTTTTTTACACACAAAAAACGAGAGGATCCTTTGTATCCCAATTGGCATGCAGATCTGGTAGTTAATAACATCCCCATCCTGGGCAAGACCTGGGGGATTAACTGGCACTAGTCCAGGGATGGTCAGAGTGAAAAATCTGCCAAAGGCAGTCAAGGCGCCCAACATGGCAAGTGACACAATCGTCGCACGCCTCCCCACGTGGGAATAGCCACACTGCGGGCAAGTCACTTGACTCCATTAACTGGGTATTTAATCAACCCGTTAACCTTTCTCCTCTGAATTGGGAATTTGGATGAAGTATTCAAGTTGAGCTTTCTTTGCAGGTTTTTGGACACAAAAATAACTGTTAGCCACCTGGTTGAAGCAAACATTTAAAAAAAACAAAACCACCACCAAGGTCCAGGTGGAATTATACAAAAAGCAAAGCAAAGCACTTGAGGGAGGCAAGCGGGCCTTGGAACTGCTGGTCTGCGTGCTGCTCAGTCCTGCCCTGGGCGGAGTGGGACTGTTCAGGGGGGAAACGAGGGTGTGTGTGTGTGTGGGGGGGGGTGGAGGAGTCGGATGTCTCACAAGCTTTTCCTGCCGTTGCACCAAGCTCCCCAACACAGTCTACCTCAGAGGCTGGCGCAGCTCCTGAGCGAGCCCCATGTCTGGAGGCATTTTTGGTTGTTAAAACTGAGAGGGAGATGCTCCCGGCATCGAGAGGGTATGAGCCAGGGACGCTGCTCCACAGGCTCCCATCCACAAGCGGGAACCCACAGCAAAGAACCATCTGCATCGAAGGTCCGAGAGGCCAGGGGTGAGGATGGGTGCAAGGTGGTGACCTACCAGGGCATGTGGAATCGTTTGATTGGTTACCACCAATCTTTTCGAAGATGGACTAGAAAATCCGAGTGTAGCACAGTGTAAATATCAGTGCAGGAACGTCTGTTTCATGTGTGTGGGGTGTGTGTACACACACATTCCGGGTCACAACGTAAACTTTGTTTCTTGTGGGTTGTGATCTTATCCAGTCACTGACCTTATCCAGTATTTCTCAAACTTTAATGTTCACTTGGCTCAAAAGGGGATCTTGTGAAAATGCAGATTTGGAATCATCTGGAGTGGGGTTAGGGCTCGGATCTGTACCTCATACAAACTCCTGGTGACACTGATGCTGAGCGTCCTGGCCCACACTTTGAATAAAAAGAACCTAGATGATGTTTCAGATTCATTCATTAAAAAATAGTAGAGCAAGTGACTGCGTCCAGGTGTGCTTAGCCAGTGACACCTTTAGAAAGTAGCCGCTACACAGCCGAGCAGGGAGAGAAACAGTTACTTGGCTAATCCATGGGAGGTTTTTGAGGATTTACTATACCTTGTATCTCGCAACACAACGTGATAATATTTGTTGTACAAAATGCGTCCTGACTGCCGTACGCTTGTGTGTGCGCGCATGCATGTGTGCACATGTGTGGTGTAGGAGTGTCCCTTACTGCCTCCATGCTGTAAGTCTGCCACAGGGAAGACACCTTTTTCTAAGACACATAAGAATCCTATGGGTCATGGTAGCAAGGGTACTCTGACCTTACCGCCACAGAGCAATCAGTCTGGCTTCTTAGGATGAGTATTGGAACATTCTCCTCCGGAAAAGAAAAGAAATAGTCTGTATCCACCAAACGTCTCCTGGCACGCAGAGAGCTGTCCGGTAAAGACATTTAGCAGAACTCTGCCTCGCGCACGGCTCCAGAGACATTGCAAGAGTGGTTTTACCCAGGTTTGCCCCACAGTAAACAAGACCTATTTCTATGACTGGCTGTAGGGGGAAGAAGCTGGATTAGAAAAGACTGTTTAAAGACATGCCACTGAAGTGTAAGCCTGCAAGGATGATGCTAACAAAAATGAACAATTCTCTTTGGATCGCAATAACCTATTGGACACAATCCAAATAATGCAATATGATTAGTGACCCTTATTTTTTCTGCACCTAGGAGCGCTGAGACCTCAAACAGCCTAGGCCTGGGAGAAAAACATTCCAGTGTCCCCGTGGGATAAAAGTGTGCTCTGTAGCTAAGAACTCCAAAAGCAAAGTAATTACTTGTTGTTATTTACGTGTTATTGTGAAGGCCATGGGCCCAGAGACGATTCATGTTTGAATGTGAGATTCGCTGTAACGAGGCACTGGAGGCAGATGGAACTTCTTTCCAACCCTTCCACCCTGAAGAAAGGTTGCTTTCTGTCGTGTCAAAGATCAGAAACGTCTCTTATGACTGCCCTTTCCTTTCGGCTAACGATTTGTAATATATGTTATTACAGACAGATACCTTACAGTGTAACAAAGCCAGGTGAGAGGGGATAGGCCAGGCCTTGTCGTTCCTTCCACTGCTCACGCCCTCTGACTGTCCAGTCTCCACACATGAAGTAAAATCCCGGCAGCTCTTCACATGGCCGACCTGTGCCCTGGCCTCTGTGGATTTATTGTCTTTTTTTAAATTTTAACTAGCTTCAGAAATTCTCCTTACACACAGAGGACAGCTTAAAAAAAACCCTGGTTAAATTATGCTGAGTTACTAATTATGTCTAAAAAAACTACTTGGTTGAATTCAGCTAGTTGTTTTTTTTCTCTTCAAATCAGTTCTATGTTTAGATAGTAATAAACTCCTCCAGTCTGCAGAACAATTGGCGCGAGTCCTTTTAACAAGTCAGGATCAGGAAAAAAGGGCCAGCACTGGAAGAAAGAAATGCAAAGTGCGTCACAACCAGATGCGGCGTGGGGCCTGGGTGGATCCTCATTGGCTCAGACCAGCTGTAAAGAATACCGTGGGGTCTGGCCAGAGTAGCTCAGTTGGTTGAGCACTGCCCTGTGCACTGGAAGGTTGCCTGTTCAATTCCCAGTCGGGCACATACCTGGATTTGGGGATCTATCCTGTCAGGACACGTATGTAAGGCAACCAATTGATGTTTCTCTCTCTCTTTCTTTTTGTAAGCATGTCCTCAGATGAGGATTAAAAAAAGAGAATATTTTGGACAAGTGGGGAATTTTGAATATGGATAGTGTATTAGATGAACATTTGTTGACAAGGAAAATGAAGATCACTAACTAAAAAAAGCAATTTTTTTCCTTACTTATTTTAGTAAAAAGTACATAATGTATATAAGCACGCAGAACAAGATCCAAATGAATAAACACTCAAGTAATAATCTCTGGGTGCTGGGAACATAACATATTCTTTTTTGCTTAGCCGTATTTTCTGAATGTCTACAATATATGTATATTGCATCTGTAATAATGAGAGGTATTCACCTCTTCTCCCTTTCCTCCTGCCCCCAAACTCCTCACATTCAAAAGGTCAGCTCTGATTTATTTGCTAATGCACTGCAGGTTAATTTAGGGGGTGGGGCTAGGTCATTTCAACATCTATTGAAGGAATGAACAGCTCTATGAGATGATGATGATGATAATCAAAGACTTGCTGAGTATTTCATTACGAGAGTCTACATCCATTATGTTATTTAGTCCTCCAATAACTATGAGAAGTCAATTCCTTTACAGATGGGGAAACAGAGGCTCAGAGAGGCCAGAAGTTAGACAGCTCAGAATGGCAAAATCAGAATTTCTGCTCTTGTCCCACTCACTTCACAGTCCCGGTCCTGACCACAGCTGTCCTGCCTGTTTCGGAACTGAGTGTTACCACAGGTAAAAAGCAATTCTAAGCCAAGGGGGGGTTAATGGCTGAAAGTGACAGGAAGACTCTTATAGCACCTTAGGGCAGATGTGGAGTTTTGTTTCACAAGAAAAAGATGTCTGAGAAAAGCACCCCCTCTCAGTGATGGTGATGATGAAATGGGGTGAGGGTGGTGGTGCTGACACTCAGCAAAGGCTGCCCCAGGGCCCGGGCTGCAGCTGCACACAGCCGCTCACCCTGGTCAGCTCCGGAGAAGGTTTTGCTTATTATCTTGTTATGTAGATGAAGCCGAGGCTCAGAGACTAAACAACTTGTCCAAGGTCACCCAGCTTGTAAGGATCAGGAGTGAAGTCTGGAGGCTCCAGAAGCGGGGCCCATGGTCACTCCACAGAGTCCCCATTTGGGGCAGTCAAGCCTGCCTATTGCTTCCAGGGGAGACCGCACACTCTCCCCGCGTCCACGGCGCCAGCCGCCTGGCTCCTCTGCAGTCCGCCCCGAGAGCTGCAGCCCGTTGGCTGCGGAGCCCTGCGCACCGCTCCCCACTGCGCACTTTTGAAAGTAGTTTCCCTCACCCAGACAGAGGGTGGGCACCTTACAGATTTTACATGCTAACATGCTCTCCTTGTAGCCTGTTCCTCGGTACTCTCTCCCTCAGGCAGACTGACTCCTACTTTGATTGGTATGTGCACCGGGAGAGCACGTATGTGATTTAACAAGGTTATTAAAATAAGGTTTTCTGTGGTTTCATACACAAATACAGCAAATCCAGGGTGTGGCACAAGTAGGTTTACAGTTGCTAGCCTGGAAAATAACCAATAATAAATAATAATACAAGAGTGAACTCTGTTTGGGGTGCTTGCAACTATAAACTTCCTTGTGCCCCACCCTGTCTATTTTAATAGGCAGAGGTTGCATTTTTCACATTGCCCCTTTAAAGGGAAATATTCACACTCAGTGATTGTGCTGACACCTAAAGTGGACACATCTACGATTTGAAAATGAAACAGCAAGTAGAAATCGGTGCAAGGCAAAGGACCCAGGCAGCGCCCCGCCCTGCCCGAGACTGACCTGGCAATGAAGTGCTCCCCTCCCTGATCTGGTAACTGCCACGGAGAAGCCAAACGCAGAGTCAATCTGCGAAAACCTAATCCTCCAGAAGGCAGATTAAGCGCATAATTGACCTATATAATCCACGTATCATCTCCAGGCGAATGTTCCCCGCCTGGTGCATGAGCCAGTGTGGGTGCCTACCCAGTGTGGACCCCATCCAAGTGCGGATGGCTTTTAATCACTCATCTCCGAGCCTGGGAGGGTTAAGCAGATGAATTCACCCTAAGCATTAAAATCTCTTTTAATCCTGATTTTCTTCTCAGTCTGTGTCTTCAAGAAGTACAAGGAGGAAGGAAAAGAAATTAATTTTTGTGTAGACCTTGCAATCTTAGGTGCTTCTCTTGATGATCTGATCTCTAATTTCAGAAAGCATGTTTCTGTTTTGGAGAAGATGTTGAATTAATCACCAGAGAAGAGGGAGAGCCATCTGCATGATTTATGGACACTCAAGCTTTTAAATCGCTGCCTTTGACTTATTTCCTGGGCTGTGCTGTCCTTCTCCTTTGCTGCTGTAGGAAGATGAGATGATTTCATATCCATGTTTTAGATTTTCTTTAAAAGTTAGCAATAATTCTCAAGGAGGCCAGGCTTCCACTTGAGCCTGACAGCAATCTCATTCTCTTTGAAAAACTCAGTATATTTAATAGAATTTAAGTTCACTGCTAGTATACATATTGTCTTGCCTTTGTTTCAAATTCTGTAAACTGTTACTTTGTAGCAACCGAAACCAGTTTACAACTGCACGCTATTTTTTAGGAAAAAAAAAAAAAAAGACAAAATGCAGATAAAAATGTATAGCTCCACATCCAAAACACGATGCAAAACCATCGGAGGGCTCCTTTCCAATCAGCACTTCATTTTGGACCAGTCAAGGGCATTACCAAAAAAGTTGATGGTATTTTATAGGCCTCTGGAAATCAATTATGTTAACACACAGGCAATCTTTCACTGCATTAAACCTGGTTAGGCAACATTATGTCTGAATATATTTCTCCAATAAATCAAGAGAATGCCTGCTTTAAAAAAAAAAAAGAAAGAAAGAAAGAAAAAAAACCAGTGAAGATAAATTTAGAAAGCTGTTCTTACATTACATAATAAAATAGATAAAAATGCAGAACATCCAATATAGAGCCCCAAATGCTATGCCGATAATCCCCCACAAGCACCCAGTTCCAGCCAAAAGTACATGACGAGGCAGAGAGAAAACCAGCTCCGAGAGAGCACTGAAATGAAGGCCTGGCTGACACGGAAGATGCGTGCCTTCAATGACCAGCTATGAGTCCAAATATTCCCAGATATGAACCCACACTAATGCCACCCAGCCTTCCCCACAAGGCACTCTCAAAACGGCAAAGCGGGGGCTCATACTAAATAGCAAGAACGTAAAGGACTGATCAGGTAAATAAAACCAAGACTTAGAAACACAGCTGAAAACACAACAGGATCCCTGAGAACGTGCCTGAAGTGACAGATGCCAGCAGGAACTAACCACCAGAGAATGCCACCACAGTCAGAACCAACAGCCCCCAAACAGCAAACAATCCCAGAGATATAGATTCCCCACCCCCCTCATTCAAAATGCTAACTGTCTATTATTCATTTTTGCCATTTGTCAAAAGGCAACAATTTGGAAGAGAAACCTCTCAGATCAACGTTTTTCTCAATAGATTTCTGCCAATTGTTTAGAAACCTGCCCCAGGGCCCCCGTCAGAGGAAAGGCCAGGTCGCTGCTGCAGGCATTTAGGGAGGCCTCTGCCTCCTCCTTCCTGTCCCCTTGCTCAGCTCAGTGGACACCAGGACCCGACAGCGCATATATGCCAAGAAATAAACACCATGCTTGAGGAAACAGAAGCCGAAAACAATCAAACATGTTGGTAATCTGATGTTTTGCTGCTAGATTATAGAAAAACAGTCAGTCCTGAATGAAATTACCGACACGGAATGGTAATGAAGCTTCCCGAGCAACTCTGGGTTTTTCAAACGGCAAATGTTTCAAATCCATGACAGAGTCAGTGACTTTTCTGCGCTTCCTGAGTGAGGCTGCCTGGCCCCAGTGTGTTGGGAATTTGAGGAGCAGGTTATTTGAAAAGTAAGTAAGTCCATGGCAAAGAGATTTATCTCTAAACAAGCTGCTGATGCTCAGGAAATGATTGTGATGGTGAAGTCTGGAAAATCCGATCCTCGGGGGCCTGGGACTAGGACACCCTCAGGAAAACAGGACCGGGACAATCCAAGCCTAAATTTTGGGGGTTCTCACCATGTAGCTAAGGCCATTTCACGCTGGTCAGTGTGTAATTCAACAAGGAGTTGGAATATTTGTGAATTTTTGCATCACCTTAAACATAATTTGCTTTCTGAAAAACATATTCATTTTTGTTTTTCATTATTCATTTTTCTTTTCAGTATTAATTCACATGAAAGGCCTGAGGGCTTGAGTTTGCCTGTGTTCAATAGTCAGATGAGTCTGTTTTTACCATCTGTGCGAGCCAAGCCTGGACTCTTACTTTGCAAATAATTCAGCTGCACTTTCCCTTTAAAAAGGTCACCGTAGAGGACAATCTGCCCGGCTGCCTTCGAGAGGGCTACCTTGAAAAAAATGTTCCCTTGCCCTTCTCACTACACAGACAGAGAGGGCAGCACCGGGTATATTAGCTAATGGAGTGGCAGGCGGAACTGCAGGTGAAACGTCAAATTCAGCGCCCGTTGTTTTCAAGTTTGCAAGAGCATGAGGTTCTTCGCATACACTCTCACGCAGGAACACACACGCACACGCACGCAAAGGCCACACAAAAGTGAGAATCAGAAGATACTGATCAAAGAGGGGGAAAGGCAGCTGAGGGAGGCATTGAAAAGAACGATGCACAGGCTTCGGGAAAATTGGTGGTTTGGAATTTAATTCCGTGGAGAGGGGCAGCGTGTCCACACTCCTGACTGCAGACCCGAGGGTGCTGCCTGCCTGTTTTCAATGCCTATGGGGTGGGTGACCGTCCCCCCGGGCATTCTGGGCTCGGGACTGTCGTAAAGGCAGCATGCAGACAGGGGGAGGGCCCGCCGAGAGCTCAATGCAAGTATGAGGCATTCTCAGTGGGTGCGGGTCATGCTAGAAGATGTACACAGGAAGATTATTTGATTCTGATTCATGCCACTTGGTATAATGTGATAAAACATTTGACATGAGAGATAAGTTCCATTTTAACCCAAGAGGGGATGGGTGGGAATTAAAAGAAGGGTTTCTGGGAGAAAGGAGATGCGGAGGATGGAGCGATATTGAGCACAGAAAGCGGATGAGGGGGAGAGAAAAAAAGGGGCTTTTTCAACACACGAGGAAAGCAAATGAGCTGGAAGACAAGGCATATAAAAGTCAGGAGCTGCAATACCCTATGCGGTGCCAACAGGGAGCTCACTGAGCTGCGGAACAAAAACACACACACACGCAAACGCAATGCAAACTGAACACAATCACGGGAAAATATAGACACACGGATCCCATTGTGGACCAAAACATTAATGTTCGGGCTGGCGCCGAGAATACGGGAACCTGGACAGGAGGAGCTCACGCTGCACGAGACAGAAGTAGGCGGCACGGTGAGAGCCACACGAGACGAGGGCGTCAGCGTCCCTGCACTCTGGCCCGGGCTACACTGGCAAATTGGGTGGAAACTTGAAGCAAAATATCTGGCTAAATCAGACAGAACCGTCTGCTTCGGCCTGAAAGAGGTGGGCGATTTGAGACCAAAGCAGATTCCTTTTTCTTTTTGGCTCAGTGGCTTGCTTTGGGAGTGCAAGTCCCGGTGGAAGTGAGCGCGCTCGGCCGCTGGTAGCCTTCGGAAATCTGAGTGCCTGGAGTTCAGTTTGGGTCGGCAGCCTGATGTGCGTGCTCTTTGTGCATTTGCTTCTTGTCCCAAATTTTCAAGTGGGAGGGTGGGCAGGGGGCACCTTGGCTTAGAACAGCAAATGACGGAGCAGCTCTCACGTAAGCGTGTGCCAAAACCCAGGGCTAAGTAAGGGCCTCTGGTCTCCCAGAAACGGAATCCTTTTTGAAGCAGTAACAATGCCACAGTTAGGCACATCTGCACGCCACAGCTGGTGTCCGGGAGGGTCCGCCCCCAGGAGGGGAGCTGGCTCAGCCTCCCCACTAGAATATTCCCTAAAGCAAGGCCAGATTGCAAGGAGGAGAGCCATGACAAGAAGAGATCTTTGCCAGTTAGAGAAAGCTGCCCCCAAGCGTCCTGCAGGACCGAGCCTGCTGGCCGAGAGGCTGTGCACCGTCCTACGCGCCACACAGATTGGGGCTGGGATGCGCCACACCACGGTGGGCTCAGAACACACACGACAGAGAAGAGCCTGAGGCAGAGGGAGAGGAGAAGATTTTGTTTGAGTCGGGACCAATCCATGTTCTCAAAATGTGACTTATCCTCCTGTCTCTTATTTTGTCACATTTTGGAGGGTCTCCTCCTTGGTCTGCAAGGAGGAGAAGGCATTTACTTACATCAAATAACCTTTCTATGTACATCTCCTCATTGACCTTATCACGAAGGACATCCTGAGAGTGGCGGACGAAAGTCACGTAGGCATCGGCCACATCCATCCCGGGTTTCTGCAAAGAAACAGGAGAACATGAAAATGGAATTCACCCCTGCATTTCCTCTCTCCTCCCTGCTGCCCCCCAGTGCGTTGCGGGAGTTCCGAGCTGTCCTTGGTGTATGTCACAGCTGTCCACAGCCCGGACTGGTCAGAATGGGCATTTGAGCCTTCTGCACTTTCTGGAAATCAAAGCTGGCTAAGAATTGAGTCAGGATTACAGGGTTAATTTTTCTACTATTATTTTTTTTCTCACAAAAATACTCTAATTAATAAATATTCACTGGGTAACCTGGAGACATTACCTGGCTGTTCTTTGGATTGAACCCTCTTCCCCTTTAAAAAATGCCCACATATACTCTGTCTTCCATGGTCTCTCCTTACTATAACATCAGAAAGGTGACAGCCTTCCAAAACCCCTTTCCTTTTAAAAACATTAAGAAAGTGCTAAATAAAGAAGTCAGAGTTCAATCTATACCCTTTCTACCCATCCAAGTCCCATTTTGGGGGTAATTTAACCAGAGTATGTAGTATTTCATCAGTTTACTCAGAAGACATTCAACCATTTATCTTTGCTCCATATAGTCCAAGAATTAAAAAAAAAAGAGCAGGGGCAAAGGATTTGATTTTTAAATAAATTAGATTTTCTGGAAAGGTAAGCAGGTGATTCATACAGCATAGGAAATGATTTATTGTAACAAAAAAAAAAAAGGAAACTCGGAATGCACACTGCTTGACATGTCGTAATCAAAGTTATCTCCAAAGAAACCTATTAAAACACTGTAATATGGGTCATTAGGAGAGCTGCCACAAACCCCTTAAATTTCCACAGTAGATATGTATGTTTGCTAATAACTAAAAAGATTAGCTTTCATTACTGTGATTTACCTTAGATCACAAAGTATCATTTCTGTACAAGACAAGGGACTGTCAAGCACTGCAAATTGAAGTTAGTTAACACTTCTGTGTAATTTCCAGGGTGAAAATGAGGAAGGTTTGGAAACAGTAGGACTGTATTTTTTTTTCGAATACAAAGCAAACAATTATCAAGCAAAGGGCCAATGCTTGGCCCCTGGGATGCTAGTAACATTTCTTAACACCTGCTGAAACAATGACAAGGTATTAATTTGAAAAACAATGAAGACAACCCAAAGCCACAGCAGTCAACTGTTACACTTTCAAGCAATTTTCATGGACTGGATTGAGCAGGTTCTGTGATGGGCCTATAATTGCGGCAGTTTCATGATAGCAAACAATAGAGGTCTCCAATCAGATAGAAGTGATAGCTCTCCGTTCTCAAGGCACCTCTCTCCTCCTCTCCCTGTGGCAGTATCAAAAGGCATCTCTGTGGGGACAGGGACCCCTACCTGGGGGACCTGAGAAACTTATTATTACTGTTTCCATTTTCTTCCTGGCGCTGCTAGTGGCAGACATGGCCTTTTCCAGGACACATGCAGCCACAGTAGAGCTAAGACCCAAAGCCAAAGCCTGCAGACCGATGAGGACCCTCAATGATAGAGTAGCGATCTACAGTAATTGGTATTTTCACCACATTTGCTGTGCTCAAAGGGGCATTTAAGTTTTAAAAACTTTGACTAAAATAAAAACCACACACATAGGATGATTCATCTCCCCAGGCAGTTAAGAAGCTCCTTAATTCTCTATTTCTTGACTGTGTTTAATTTTTCTTCACAGCACTTACCAATACCTGACATCGCCAGTCTTGGACAACCAGAACCTAAAATCCATGATTACAGGGACTTTATTTGCTCTATTTTCTACTGTATCCTCAGCACACACATGGATGCCTGGCACACAGTAGGAGCTTGGTAAATGTTTGCCGAATGAACAAATCCATGAATAAATAAGTTCCTCCCCGCTCCTTTCCAAAGCTCTCCCTCTATGCAGGTCCTC
This sequence comes from Murina feae, assembly GCA_004026665.1. Classification (NCBI taxonomy): domain Eukaryota; kingdom Metazoa; phylum Chordata; class Mammalia; order Chiroptera; family Vespertilionidae; genus Murina; species Murina feae. Next base: position 5,485 of record PVJC01002085.1, on the reverse strand, counting down.
CACTAACGCTGTTTCCTTCTTTGTCTTTCTGTTTAACATTGACAAGACGCCCGAGAAACTTAACTCTTGTTGATGGCCATTAGCCATGCTAAAATCAGTTTTGTTAGTTGTCCTTTTATTTAAAGTCACAGTTTCCAAGAACCTTTTCATGACGTTAAGTGAGGACTGGCTACATCTGGCTTTTTATTGGACCCCCCCCACAAATGGAAAACTGTGAAAATCACTAAAATTTCTCCGGGCCTTAGTTATACCATCTGTAAAACGGGACTAAAACTCCCTACTTATCTTAAACATTATTATGATTATCAGCTAAAATAAAGCATGTTAAAGTGCTTTAAAAGCCATATATTACTATATAAACACCGAGCCCCCAAATGTTATATTATTTCATAGCTTTACCTACACCTTTATAATCTACTTTGGAACCAAGAAGAAAAAAAAGGGAGCCTCAGAGAAACCACCGTCAAAATGAAAATGACAAAATCTCTGCAGCAAAATGTATAGTTTTCTTTTACTAGAGTCCTCAGGCCCCCACTCACAACCATCTATCTTCCTTTTTAACCAGCTTTTCATCCCACTGGTGACCAGCAAGGGGTGAATTGGTAATAGAAGGCTCTTCCTGGTGCCATGTATGGGGGGAAAGGCTGCCAAATTGTAGCTCCAGACATGTCTGGGAGCTACATGTCTGTCCAGCTGGGGTCTGGGAGAGGCAAGCTACCCTCCACCTCGGGGGCCCTGGGAATCACAGTCACCGTGGTGATCCTCCGTCATGGAAGAAACCTTGAAGTATGGCCAGTTCCCTATTTAAAAAGGCAGGGGAGGACGTGTAACGCATTTTAAGTAGATTTCCAACCAAATGGTTAAAATAAAAACTGTTTACACACAAACAAGCTAACTTGTAATTATAGATGGAAATTTTTCTTGGCTAAACAACCGACGCTATTAGAGAAATTAGGCTTGATACCACATTGCTATCTGCAAACAGTGGGGAAAACGCTGGGCAATGGTTTTAATACCCCACAATTACAGTGCTTATTTTAAACGTGGCTTGGACATGAAATAAACAAAAAAATGCATCCATCTCTGTATAGTTCACTCCATCCACGTGTGGAAGATATCATTGCGAAGGATCCACTCTGTGGCTTAGAGAAAATAAGGCATTTAAATCAGAGTTTGTTCCTACCAGGATACTTCTGAGCTTGAGAAAACAAATTCAGATTTTTCAGGACCCTTAGCAAGCCCTAGTTGGGAACGCAAACCTGCTACATATACCATGTTCGGATACTTGTCTAAGACAAAGAGATGCTTTGGGATTTATGCCACGTTTTCAATGACTGAAAATAATGCTTCTCTCCATTAATGTGGATAATTAAGAGGCAAGTCTCTGAGGTAACTATAGAACTGAACCAGTGAACCACGTGTCAACCTCACAGGGCGACACAAATGAACTCAGTCTTCAGAGCTAGAAACAACTTGAAAGATGATTTTATCCAATAGCTGTTAAGCCCGGTCACAGATGATAAGGACATGGGAGCTTTAAAAACACCATGCTTGGAACCCACACACCAGAGATTGTTCTAATTTGGCAATGGACCTGGTGCTAATGGGTATAAAAGGCTCCCCAGGTGTTTCCAATATGTAGGCAACGTGGAGAATCACTGATGGAGCTCAAACTTGGACCGCCTATCAGAATCACATGGAGAGCTTGAGAAAGAGACTTCTAGGCTCCATCCCAGAACAACTGAGTCAGCATCTCTGGAGACAGGGGGCTAGAAATCCCTAAACAAAACAAGATGAGACCAAAATCCTTGTCAAGTATTACTGCTGCACATTCTGGTTTGGGGACCACCAATTCAATAGGCGATGGCGCTGCTGTGCTGGTAAACTGGCTCTTTAAAATAACAAAACAACACAAACAACCGACCTTGATTTGTAGTGCTTGCCACTTTCCATGGTGTAAATACTCTCCCCATGGCCCAGTTGGTGCTGCTAATGTGCCCTCATCGAAGACAGAGTTGGAAAGAAACTCACAGAGTTGGCTCTTTCATGGGAGCCAGTGCCAGCAGGCTCCCTCCACTTAGTCAGAGGGCGAGCACCTGGCCGGGAGGCCCTGGGCATCCAACCAACGTCCCTCCTCTCCTCAGTTGTGGGACAGGATGGAGACATTACCCCTTGGAGCGTGGGTTTGAGAAGTAAATGATTACTATCATTCACTACATGTAAACAATGTACATATAGAATATGTCTTCTCTTCTATACACTATTATTTTCTCTAAAATTGTTTATTTATCAAAACATCACTTATACTATTATTGCTATGTAATTATTGTAATGCTATTGTTACGATAGTATGATAATTTACGCTATCACTATAACTGTATTTGCTGTAAAGCACACTTTAATCAACTTAATTTTAAAGTTTATCTTTTTTTCTAAGCCGTAATAATTGGTAAAATCATGATTTTTAGCTTTTCCAATACTAAAGTACAGTAATTACTCAACTAACCAAATCAAGATGTTCATCTGCCCACTCACTGGAACCAGCTGGCAGGTGCGCAGTGTTGAGAGCCCTGCTTGAAATCTCAGCTCCGCCCTTAGCAGCTGTGGGACCCTACGGGCGGGAGCTTCTCTGGGCCTCAGTTTCCTCATATTTACAGTGGGATGGCTATCAAGATTAAAAGTAAAGTGCTTAGAAGGGTGCCCAGCACACAGTGGGTGCTTTAAAAGGTTTGGCTGCAGTTGTCATCATCGTTGGTAAGTGTGCCACATTTGGGGACATGCTGCTTCATTTTCTAATGCCTCCCTAGCAGGTGGACACTCGGCTAATTCTTGTTGTTTCCCCAGGGCCCAGCGAGGCTTCTGCTGTGGCATAACCCACGCCTGGGCATGGGGTGACCGCAGAGCAGGGCACCTTCGCTCTGCATTTCCCCCTCAACTTCACCATCCATCCGAACCACAGGAAATCGCCAGTTTTTGACTTTTCTGACCTCCCCCAAGTGTCGATTTGAGTTGTTAGCACCAACTGCCCGACCAGATTTCTCTGAGTATTTGGGCTTTGCCTATTTCTCCTCTTGCTGGTGTGATCTTCCCTCTTCTTTGAGGCCGACAGAAAACAAACCTTAGCCACCAGACCTTTGAGTTACACGCCTAGAATTCCAATTTCTATTACTGTTGAAGACCATGGCAGGCCAGAGCTAAAGCCAGCAAATCCAGCGCCCACTCCCACCCTCCTACCCTGGATTGTGGGCCTCACTCGCCCACCCCCACCACGTGCCCTGCTCCTGCAGCTGAAATGTCGATGAGGGCCAGGCATGGTGCCCAGGGTTCCACACACGTGTGCCATTTAATCTGCACAGCAAACCCGTGTCTTGAGTATTACTATCCCTATTTTAAGGATGGAGAGAGAGGCCCAGAGAATGTGAGTGGTTTACTCCCTGTGAACTGAAAGTTTATAGTTTGGGGCCAGAGAAAATAAATTGCTTAGCGTTTCTCTCCCTCATTGTAAGGATTAGCTCTGTGAAGGAGCCTGAGGTCCCTCGATGAGAAATATTATATAAATTCAAAGCACAATTATTGATTGTACATTCTTTCATTAGACAAACAAAATATATGCTAATGCCAAATTCACTCCAGTTTTCCATTCTGCCTTCCTGGGAGAAATAAGCCAATAAACCATTACACACTCAACTTCCTGGGGAAATGAATTTAAATGTTAATATAAATCCCTTCAGAGAAACACAAATTTTAACAAAGAAGTATTTGAACAAGGAGGCCACTTAACCACGTTCAGAATGAGAAACGTTCAGGCCGAGACCCTCGGTGGCTGTTGAGATAAGCTCTCTAAATTTAATATTTTATAAGAGACTCCCACCTCTTTTGTTAGAAACGGAGATGCAGAGTCACTTGCCTTCCCCTTCATTGGCATATGCTGAAATCTCTGCAATTTTATTTTGCTAATAGACAGGGCAGAGTCCGCCTACAAACGTGTCCTGTTCAGCACAGGTAATCCCAGGCTCTCGCCTGCATGTGCGTACTTAACCTCAATTTAAATGTAAATCCTGGGCACCTTCAAGAGCTTCGGCTGTGAACTGTGAGAGCGCTCTTCATTAACGAGGTCTGCACTAATCGTACGCAGTTTGGTAAGGTTTCCTTAAAACAAGTGCAGCACTGACCCCAAAATGAACAAATTCCGAATTTATTTGTTTTTAAGACATGCCGGCACCCTGTGCGCATTTCTAGGTCACGACTCTACTTCCAAGGGGTGCATGCGGCGGGGCGGTGAGTGGCCACAGACTGAAATATGTCAGAGAAACTAATGAAAATCAAAACAAGAGCAAACGGGGGTCACCCTCAATCAGGCCCCGTCTCCCTGGTGAGAGAAGCCGTGCCCTCCTCTCATCTGATCCAGTTTTACCAGGAGATGTTCTTGGCCTCCCCCCTCTGGTGATTCAGTTCAGAATATACGCAATTTATCGGCGACTAATGAAAGCAGCACCATCAAACTTCTCATAAAAGCAAAGCAAAACAAGACAAAACCCCGCAGATAAACAAGCAAAACAACACCCAAACCCACAAAGGCAATTGGCATATACTCACAGGTACATCCACGTACTTGGAAGCTGCCTTCACCTAAGAAGGGAAGAAGAAGATGGGAGTGAGGCTGGTGTTTACGTTTAATTGTTCACAGCTCAATGCTGAATCCCCATCAGAGTTAAAACAATACGCTGGCACCTGGAGCTGGCCAGGAAACATGGGAAGGTACGAAAAAATAAAATCTGTTTGCTATTTCCCCCCAAGCCATAGCTATTTAATGCTTGAGAGAGAGAGAGAGAGAGAGAGAGAGAGAGAGAGAGAGAGAGAGAGAGAGAGAGAGTGTGTGTGGTGTATGTGAGACAGAGAAGAAGGAGGAAAAGAAGGAGGAGAAGGAGGGGGAGGAGAGGAGGAGAGGAAGGAAGGAAGGAAGGAAGGAAGGAAGGAAGGAAGGAAGGAAGGAAGGAAGGAGGGAAGGAAGGAGGGAAGGAGGGAAGGAGGGAAGGAGGGAAGGAGGGAAGGAAGGAAGAGAGGGAGGGAGGGAGATAGGAGGAGAGAAAGGGAACAGAAAGAGAGAAAGAGAGTGAAGTTTTCCTGACTGAGCTTCTGTAGCTGGGATGGGGGTTTTGCATTTTCCTTCCTCCCTTTAAAAGAGAAAAATGACTGTAGCTAAACCCTGGCTGATGAGTGGAGAGCTCCCCAGTCTAGGAAAGCACTTAAGGCCGGTGTCAGTCTTTGGCTTCGTGTAATTTGGCTGCAGGTTTGTCCGACCTGAATCCTTCAGTTCTCAGTTTCAATGAACTCTCCTCAGGAAGAGGGATGTGGTGGTGTAAGGTGACCAGATTTTAACATTGGTAAAGCGGGACACCACTGACCGGGGCGGGGGGGGGGGGGGGGGGGGGGGGGTGTGTGTCTTTTTTTTTTTTTTACACTTAAAATATTACAAAGAGTAGTA
>PVJC01002084.1:55667-83721 GCA_004026665.1 Murina feae | reverse complement strand
TGTGTGTGTGTGTGTGTGTGTGTGTGGGTGGGGGGGCGGGTTTAAACCCATGCTCCCTAAGGATCCTCCCTGATCTGAAACCCTCAGTTCTTTTCTCCCACACCGTGGCTCAAGCATTTCCCACCACAGGACTTTAGCGGTGAACAGTTTGAAAAAAGAGAAAAGTCAGTGAAAATAGCTTAGTTGACCTCTTGTTAATGCCCCAAGTCACCTCATCCAGAAAATCAACCGAAGACGGAGTGTGACCCTCCCTCCTGTCACCTGAGCCGTCAGTTACTGGGGAGAGGAAGCCCCACCTGTGTTGTCTGGCATGGAGGCCTGGTCCGTGTTCCTCTCCTTCTTGAAGACGATATTGCCCAGCTGGAGGACGGATGACACCACCTTCAGGATGGCTGGGGTGAGGAGAGAGGGCAGACAACACACAGCCGTCAACACCAAGGTGCTCTGGGCGTCTGGCGTCTAAACCCTCGAGCAGCTACACCTTTCTCCTAGAGAGTCAATTCTGAGCGTGTAGGAAAAAGCCACATTTCCCCAACTCGCTGCTAATGAGGGAGAAAAACATTTTCAAATGACTGCTAAAAACTGTGTGCTGCAATGGAATACCACACTGCGTAGCCGGCGTTGGCAACCTGCAGCCCGGGGACCAAATCCAGCCCATTGCCTGCCATTTTAAATAAAGTTTTATTGAAACACGGCCACACTTGTTCACTTGCCTGCTTCGACGAAAAGTTGCAACAGAGACTGTGCAGCCACGTGGGCTGAAATATTTACTATCTAGCCTTTACAGAGCACGCCTGTCAGCCCCTGCCCCTGCTATGTAGCAAGAAGAATGAATGATTTACTACTAAAAACAACACAACAGCTGTATCTCACAAATGCTGAAGAAAAAGACACCAAATGCAACAAGAACATATCATACAAGGCCATTTATGAAAAGTTCAAGAATAGGCAAAACTATGCCATTAGGAGTCAGAATAATTATTCTTGATTGGGGGAAGCTGCTGGAAGGAACTTAAGGGTGGTGTTCTCTTACTTAAAATGGGTGCCAGTTGCACAGTTGTGTTCAATCTATAAAAATTAATCGAATGTACACTTACGATGTACACAACTTCCTAGATCTAAATTATATGTCAATAAAAGCTATTTAAGGAATAAAACCAAACTCTATATTTCCCAACATATACTGGCTGGGTGTGCAAGATGCTCAAGGTAGGATGAAGAGGGGAAATTTCCCCTCACTTGTCCAGGTGTCTCCAGACAAAACACTGTGTTCCCAGACCCTTGAATCCTTCCGACTCCATTCTCAGGCCATGTTACTGTTAAAATGGATTCTGTGTTCGAAACCCTGTAAGACCATGGGTTGCTGGAGAGTAGGGACTGTCCTATCATCTTTCCCAAAGCCTGGTCCAGGATCCAGACACACATGGGGAGGCAGGGGAGATGGACGGAGGATGGATAATAGGTAGAAGATGAATGGCGGATCGATGGATGGATTGATGGATGGATAATGGACAGAGGAATCAATGGGCTGATGTATGTATGTGTGAGTGAATGAGTGGAACAATGGAAGGAAGGAAGGAAGATGAATGATGAATGGAAGGAAGATGAATGGTGGATGGATGATTGGATGGATGGAGGATTAATGCAAATGACTGGCTTTAGATGAACTCAGTGCAAATGGCCTAGGATTTCCAAGAAGAAATCATTGTGTTCTAGGAATAATTCCTTGAGTGCCAGACTTCTCTGGGTCCTCGGGCCAAGCTGGGGTGACAGCCCTTCACAACTGCTGCCCTCATACCTTAGGGACCCTGGCCCAGCTCAGCAGAAGGCCTGGCTGCTGGCCGATCACCCACCCATTTTCTCCCATCACCAGTGAGTTCCCCTAAAAATGTGCAACACTAAGGCAGTTTCATTTACCAATAATCTATGAAAGGGGCTTTGTAAACTGTCCATTACTATACTCATGGTTTGTAAACTGCGGATCTAAACTAGGGGTCGCTGATAGGCCTGCAGAGCCCAGAGAAGCAGCCAAACTCAGGGCTTCTCAACTTTGTCCCTTGTGTAGGGGCATCAGTGTAGATAGCACGTTTAGCCGCATCCCTGGTCTCTAACCACTAGATGTCAGCAGTGCTCCCTTTAGCAGTAGTTCTCAACCTTCCTAATGCCGTGACCCTTTAATACAGTTCCTCATGTTTGGTGACCACCAACCATAAAATTATTTTCGTTGCTACTTCATAACTGTAATGTTGCTACTGTTATGAATCGTAATGTAAATATCTGATATGCAGGATGGTCTCAGACGACCCCTGTGAAAGGGTCGCTCGACCGCCAAAGGGGTCGTGACCCACAGGTTGAGAACCGCTGCTCTAGTATATTCCAAACCATGACTCTGACACAGACTTTTAAGAATTTAGAGGACAGAAACCACCTTCCCACAGACAAACGCAGAGCACAGTAAGTCACAACATAGGGCTTGGGAGTCCACAAGACCCAAGGGTGAGTCCCAGCTCCACCAGTAACTCGCTGTGTGTCCTTGAGCAAGTTCCTTCACCTCCCTGTGTCCAGTTTCCTCTGCAAATTTGGGATAACAGCAGCCACTTCATAGAGTTGTTGTGATTAAATAATGCATATAAAGCACTTGATATATTGCTTTGTCCCCTGATATCTTCACTTTAAATATAAGCATTTCAATATAAGCCAATATTTTTCTAAGACAATTTAAATAGCTCCATCATTTTACTTAATAAGGTCAAGCGATAATTTAATAAATCCTCTATCAATCAATATTTTAGTATGTTCCAGTTTTTTATTATTCAAATAAAACTGGACATGGTACATTAAAAAGGGGGGAATTGAGCAAATGCTTGGCACATAGCAAGTACTGAATCATTATTTGCATTTGTCTAAAGCAAAAGATTAGAAGCAAAACTGATTCATGTCCCAAATAAAATGAATTATTCTTGGAGAGCCCAGGTCATTCAGAAAGCGATGTTAACCTTGGATTCTGACATGGAATCCTGGCCAAAATCCACAATCACCATCCATTTGTCAACTGACCCATGGAACCTTCTTTTTTGGGGCCCCAATTTATCTCAAGAGGAACTGCTCCTCCCTATTGCCACGTTTCAGCAACCTTAGCGCTATTCTGGGGCTCCAAAGGGGCGTGGGAAGGAAGGGAAATTTTCCACAATCCTGCTCTGGAGTTCCCAAAAGAGAATGACCTTGAACACTGGGGCACATCTAACCCAGAAGGAAGTGTTTCTTGAAGCACAGTGTGGAGACCAAAGGTATCTCTTTGAGCTGCCTATTCTCAAGGACAAGTGTGTCTCTTCATCAGTGGTTGATGATATCCTACATAATAAAAGCCTAATATGCAAATCAACCAAACGGCGGAACAACCGGTCGCTAAGACATGCACTGACCACTAGGGAGCAGATGCTCAACATAGGAGCTGCCCCCTGGTGGTCAGTGCATTCCCACAGGGGGAGCGCCGCTCAGCCAGAAGCCTCATTCAAGGCTGGCGAGTGCAGCAGTGGTGATGGGAGCCTCTCCGGCCTCCACTGCAGGTGGGTTGTAAGGAGTGAGGGGTCCTGGACTGTGAGAGCCCCGGGCTGTGAAAGGGATGTCTGACTGCTGCCTTACACCCAATCCCCCTGGGGAATCGGGCCTAAGATGGCAGGCGGACATCCCCTGAGGGGTCCCAGACTGCAAGAGGGCTCAGGCTGGGCTGAGGAACCCCGCCTCCCTCAATTAATCAATTGTGGTCTATCATCAGACTGGCTTTCCAGGAAGAGCCCAAATAAACCCACTGCCTCAATTATTTCCTGTTCCATATCCTCTGCCCACATGTTCTTGAGGAGGCCAACTACCTTTCTACCTCCAGGTCCAAGAGCCCAAATAAACCCACTGCCTCAATTATTTCCTGTTCCATATCCTCTGCCCACATGTTCTTGAGGAGGCCAACTACCTTTCTACCTCCAGGTCCAAGAACAGAACAGAGACCTAAGTTACTCAGAGCTTTCCACAGCCCTGGCTACAATGAGCAGCTCAGGCATAACATCACCACCCTAGGGCAACCAATAAAAGTCAATGAGACTCCATTTAGGAACTCACGCGGAGAATCCATTCTGCTCTTTTCTGTTGGATGCAAACCCAGAGGATGTCAGGGCTGGAGCTGCAGCAGCCATTTTGCTGCCAAGACACTACAGCCTACCTAAAGCCAATGTTGTTGAGAGACCGGGTTCTAGAGACAACCTTGGCACCCCTAGAATTAACTCTGCCTGAAACCAGCGTTCCTGACTTTTCAGCGCCATGCGTGAATCATTTTCCTTTTTGCTAAAGATAATTTGGGTCACTTGTAACCTAAAATGTATGCAGCCACTTTTTAAAAACACCAACAAACCACCTACAATAATATTCATTTTCATTCTCCTGTTTTGTTTAGGGGAAGTGGGGGGTGGGGAATTCAGAGGACAGAAATGTGTCCTGACCGGAGGAGAGTCCCTAACTGGTCGCAGTGGAACCGAGAGCAAGAAGCCAGGTCTCCTCGCCAGCCCCCGTCTCAAGGTGTGACTTACACAGCTGCTCGTCTTCATTGAAGCCCATGATGCCCATGGCCTCTAAGGTTTCCAGGAACATATCATCGTCCTGGGCAGCTGGGATGGGCACGTAGCCGTTGGAGAGGAATGTGTAGTTGTTGAAGCCCTCCAAAAGCAAGTCGCCTGAAGGAGGGGAAGATGGGGCGTGGTCAGGAAGGCACACAGCTACTGTGAACAGAAGGCTGGAATCTGGTGAAGGGTCTGGACCACCAGTTTCTTTCCCCCTTCTAAGACTCGGATGGCTGAAAATCTTCCTTCTGCATCATCTCACAGATGCCTTCTCCAGTCACCACTGCCCTCCCATAGTGGGGCAGGTTATGCACTGCCCCAGGGTACCCTGAAATTCAGCCTTGGCTCCGCCCGCTAAGCCATGACCCCTGACAAGGGGTTGCATTGACCCAGGAAGAGGGACACCTTTATCTCAATTGCCCACAGGCACCCTGCCTTCAGGAACACAGGTGTCTGGAAAGTTAGATCACTCTTTATTCATCCATTTATTAAATGTTATAAAATGAAATCATATATGCACATGAATTTTTAAAATCAATTACTACCAAAAGGTTTATAATAAAAATGCCATTCTCTGTCCCAAACATTCTCCGACTCTCACCTTACCCCACAATAATTGCTTTTATCTCTTTTAGCTGTTTCTTCCGGTAGTTACCATGATTTCTACATGTAATAAGCTTACTGTTTGTAATATGATGTTTATATATAATATATAATAGGATATTTCTGAATATGTCAAAATTAGTTATTATCTATTGACTTCCTACCATGGTGGATAAGGATTGAGCTCTCTTATACCATCCTCCTTCTCCACTAACTATTACCAGGTCATCAATATAAGGTTTATCTCAGGGGTTGCCAAATCTGGTCTGGTGGTTGTTTTGCACATAAAGTTTTATTGGAACACAGCCACTTCTATTCCCGGTCTACTGTCTATGGCTGCTGTCCTACTACAAAGGCAGAGTTGAGTAGTTGTGACAAACCATACGGTCTGCAAAGCCTAAAATATTTACTACCTGGCCCTTCAGCAAAAACATTTGCCAACTCCTTGCTTATATGGTTACATCTATTTAACATCGTTAAGGTCATGGTTATGTGCCTTTGTACCTCAGCCACCACCCTTTTCTTCCCCCAATTTATAACTGCTTCTTTTTCTTGCTTTTATAACACCCTCCAAGACATCAAGTGTCCTCTTCCAGATCAATCTTTAATTAGGCTGGACTGTAATAATACTTTTGGAAGGGAAGTCAGTGAGATACTTTTATTTTAAAACAGAAGTCTTTTATGGGTCAAGTCACTTGGAAGCTACTTGATCAACTCAAGGTTAAATTGACCCAAAACACCAGTTAACTCAAGCCCTGGATTAACTGAAATTCCTGATTAAAGTCACAAGGAATTTGGGTCTTTGCCGAGATCTCGTTATCCAGACTATGGATAAATTTAAAATATTTTCTCTAAACCCCTAATCTCTTCCAAGATCTACCATCAAGAATACACGTGTTTCCTGGGAATCTTAGTTGCTAGCCTCACCCTTACCTAATTTCAGGAAGACCAGCAACAGAGCACAGAACAGGAACTCAGTTACCAAACAACCAGACTGTTGAGTTTGGTGCTAAACAGAAGAAAGGACGTAAACATTTCTCCCTGGGCCACCCACAGTGTAACTATTAATGTACCTGTTTGTGGGTGTATAGCATCCATTCAGCTTGCCCCCTTTAATCCACAATTGCTCCAGCCCATGAAGCAACAAGAAGAAACAATGAATACTGTCTCCTCTAGTGGTGGCATATTGCAACACACTGACTTCTTAATCTAAATAATGAACGGAGGGCCACAAAAAATGATGGGAAGTAAAGTTTGTATTGTTTTTCCTAAAGTTTTGGTCTTAAACTTATTACTAGAATGTAAACTGTATCACGTACCTATATTTATTCGTATGTTCCTTTTTCAGTGAGGTGATTTATATATTCTTTTAAGAATTAGTAGAAAACTACGTGTTGAGAATGTATCACTTCCTAATGGCAGAAAGCATACACTTTTTATGGAAAACAATATTTTCCCTACAACAGAGGTCAGCACACCTCCTATGTTTTGTTAATAAAGTTTTACGGGGATACAGCTGTGCGCACTGGTTTATGTATTGCCCTTGGCTGCTTTTCCAGTGTGTACAATGGCAGAACCCAGTAGCTGGGACATAAACCATGTGGCCTGCAAAAGCCTAAACGATTTACTATTTAGTCCTTTGCAGAAAGCTTGTGAAACCCTGTGCCCTACAAAGACCACTTCAAAAGTCACTTTCAAAACATATATAATGAAAAGTGCTTAGGCCCACCTCCCCTCCAAATTCCTTAAAACATTGTATCTGATATACTTGCACGTTTTATAAATTGGCAACTATAGCCACTGTCTCTCTCCCTTCCTGGAAGGCACAGATTGTGTCTAACTGAACTCTACGTCTTCAGGTCTAATTGGACTTGATTGATTACCTAATGCCTAATTGGACTCGATGTCCACGTCACATAGTAGGTGCTCAGTAAATGAGAACGCCTGAACAAAAGCCACACTCACTCACTGAAAGGAGATGATGAATGATGCATCTGCCACCCAAAGATACAGTTCTTTCCCTGGCAGGACCTCAGGCTGTTTTAATAGCCAATCAACTGACCCCGGATAATGACGAAGGGAAGAGCTGAAACCTCTCAACACGCATCCTTGCTAGGCACTTACTTTTCATCTTCTCCTTGGCTCCAGCAATCATATAGTAAAAGATGTGGAACGACCTCTCGTCCCTGGCTTGGCGAATTGCCCGGGATTTTTCCAGCAGATCTGGTTTGGGAGGAGTTAAGAATTCTGCGGAAAACCATGGCTGTGCCCCTGGCAGGAACCCAACCTTCTTCCCCAGTCCCTGCTGCACGAGATGCTAGAAGAAAAACCTCCAGGGCAAGGGAGAGGCTCCCCAAAGAGTTCTGAGGAGCCTTATTGATGGGCCGAGTCAAGCCATTCACCTTGACTCACCCGGGCCGACCCTCTGGTTCTGGCTTAGGGATCCAAAACGAGACCACTGTGTTCAGCCATAGTCCCCAGCCCAGAGAGAAGTGAGGGGAGCAGAGGGAAAAGGGAAAGCATAAAAGACAGGACTCAAATGACCCCAACAACCATCACCAACTCCTCTTCTGTGGAGTGAGCTGTTTTTAGCTATTACAGAGTAAAAATAATTACCCCCTCTATGACGTAGTAATCTCTGTTCTGTTTCACACGCATTGTCTCATTTAAGCTTCACAAACCCTCCTAGGAAGTAAGTGTGAATAATATTTGCATTTTCCACATAAAGAAACTGCAACCGCCCTAACTGGTTTGGCTCAGTGGCTAGTGCGTTGGCCTGCGGACTGAAGGGTCCCGGGTTCGATTCCGGTCAAGGGCATGTACCTTGGTTGCGGGCACATCCCCAGTGGGAGTGTGCAGGAGGCAGCTGATCAATGTTTCTCTCTCATCGATGTTTCTAACTCTCTATCCCTCTCCCTTCCTCTCTGTAAAAAAATAATAAAATATATTTTTAAAAAAAAGAAAAAGAAAAAGAAACTGCGGCTCCAGCAGGAACATTTCCCAGGACCCCTTGGCACAGCTAGGGAGTGGCCAAGCTGGGTGGCGGCCCAAACACCAAGCCAAGGGGCTGGGCTTCACAGAGCGGGTGCCAGGCCTGGCGGGCTGAGTGACCTTGACCCAGAGAACTGGCCTTGGAAGAGAGACTGCAAACTCTGCCAGTTCATCTAAGGAGAGCTGCCCGGCTATGGGGGTGGTTCCGGGGGGGCGGGGTAGCTGGGCATGGAGACCATTGAGGATGGTGGGGAAGGGCAGATGGGGGGCTGTTGTACCAGATGGAATAAAGAGGCCATAAGCAGCCTCTCGTGGGCTCTCAGCAAAGGTTAATCAACCATCATAACATCACAGCCACCATGAGGCAGAGGCTCGCTTCGGGCCGAGCACGGTGTGAAGGGCCGTGCGGGTCATTTCATTCAACCACAATTCAAGTACAGCACCACAGGCAGGTGCTGCCATCATTCCCACTTTACAGGTGGCAAAACTGAGACTTGGAGAGGTTACGATACTTGCCCCCAAGTTCCGCAGCTCATATGGCAGAGCTGAGACCTGGACCCAGACCCATATGCCACTCCAAAGCCTTCCCTGTTACCCAGGCCACCAAACGCATCCACCTCACCACCCAGATTCTGCAGAGATGCTCTGTGCGTCCTGGGCAGCATGGTCGCTCCCCTGGGAAAGCTCGATTGCTGCCAGGTTCCTGCCTGGGGGCTGGAGCTGGTCACAGAGCAGCTCTCGAAGAAGGACAAGAGGCCCTGGCATTGGCCTTGGACCATGGCTTGATAAGGATGAAGTGAAGTTCACACACTAGCCAAGACTCAGCCAGCCCTCACTCCATCCCCGGCATGGTTCAGAGAGCTTTACGTAAGGTAATTCACTTTCTTCTTCCGACAGCTCTAGAGACAGGTGTACTGTTTCCATGTCCCTGTCACTGGTGCAGCACAGAGAAGTTGAAAAACTGGCCTAAGGTCACTCAGCCAGGGAGATGCCAACCCAGAGTCAAATGCAGGCTATTTGGGGTTCAAGCCCTGGAAGACCACACCACAGTGCCTGTTATGAAGGGAGAAGGCCCCCAGGGTCTGAGGGTTCTTTCTGAGGAACGGAACCCTGGGGGCGGAGGGGCAGTTCTGGTGCCTTTGTGTGTGTGTGTGGGGGGGGCCCTCAGGCTCTGCAGGAGGTTGGCTGGGCGGGGCTCCCGCGGGGCCCAGGCTCAGCAAAGGATACACGTCTCAATGTTGGCTCCCACGATGTAGCCGGTGACGTCGAAGTTGATGCGGATGAATTTGCCCTGCCGAATGGGAAAACACAGGAAGTGGTCAGTTCCCGGGCCTCAGCCCCTCACCCATTCCCGCAGGCAAGTGGGCAGGGAGATGGCAGGGAGCATTGTGGGCAGGGGGGGGGGGGCACCGCCTCAGAGTCTCACAGGGAACTGGTTGGAAGGAACCACCACCTCTGAGCTGGGATGACCCAGGGCCTATGGAGCCACAGAACTTATAAACCACTTTCAGTTTCACTCGGCTCTAGACATGACCTTCAGCCCGTCACAGCTACCCCCATTTGAAAGGTGGGAAAACTGAGGCCGAGAGAGCTGCCCAGTGTCATAGCACTCCTAAGAGGTAGAGCCATCAGGAGGAGGGCTCCCTCCCCGCTGCCCACCCAAAACACGCTGGGTCCTCCACAGCAAGTTCATCCAGTTGCAAAAGAACCTCCTTGTGGGGCAGTGAGGGTGGACAGGGACTCCCGCAGCCGCCTATCCCAGCAGGCCTGCATCGGAGGCTGTTTGGGCAGGTCTGGCCCTGCCCCCGGCCCTGGGGCTCATCAAATGTCTTAACCGGGAGACCTTGCCCAACCTACCTATCTCTGCCTCAGCTGAACCCCCAAACCATCCCTCAGGCCCAGGCCTTTACCTATTTTCCAAAAGCTGACAAAGGATCGCATGCCTTCCGCCCACCACGATGCACATGGTGGGAGGTATTCGCCGGAGTGGACACAGCCCCTAGGCTCCCTCAGGTCTTGGAAAAACCCTCACTCTCCCCATCAGCAAGTAAGACAGTAGAATGACCGGGAGGACCAAAGTCAGTGCAGCTGGAACAGAGAACCTGCTGGGCCTGGGGGCCACCCCCCTCCCTCCCTCCCAAGAAAGCATGGGCACCGGTGAGCATTAACTTTGAATGTGCCCTCACTTATGCCTAGAAACTAACTGTACGCTGGTTTGTGACACATGAATGCAGTGCTTCTCAGTGGAGGCAGCACATCTGCCACGAGGACTGTGGACCTCGGGGGGAGTGGCTGATTGGGGTGTCACAGGACGGTGGGGGCCACTCCTGTTAGCAGATGGGGCCCAAGGCTACTGAGCATCCCACAACCATCGGGAGAAGCCCGGCCAGCAAGCGCTGTCCACATCCCCTACGCCTTTCCCATGTCCCATTTGGCATTCATGGAAGCGAAGAGCCTGTTTGTAATGAGCTGACCTAGAACCTGACGTTGTCTCAGGTAAACACAAACATTCTAAATGTTGTTCGAACAGAAGAATGTCACTGCCATGCAACATTCTAGAGCAAACTGTCCTTCGGTTCAGAGCTTTCCAAGCGTATTTCAGAGAACCCCGTCCCAGGCGTCAGTCCCCAGACAATCTCCCCCCTCACCCCCTGTGGGTCTGCATTTGCAGCGTCCGGGCCCCGGGATCCTGGCTGTAAACGCAGGTGTGTGACTGCTCCACTGTGTCAGCTTAGGTCGTCGGGCCTGAGCACTGACACGCTCACATGCACAGTTACGAATTGCTTTACTTCTCCTTTTAGTAAAGGCATCATGCTGATTTGCTTTCCTCTGATGTGGTGGGAAGTTATCTGCAACTCTAATTTTGGGATAGGAAAGGGGACACTGCAGAGTTATTTATGATAAAAAGTGGGTCTTGAGGCTGACAGGGCTGGGCACTGCCGTGTGAGTATAGAGGACACAATAGTGCTGGGCAGAGCAGCCCCAGGGGACAGAGCAGAGGTTCCCACCAAGAGATTTTCACAGCTCAGAGGGGCTCCTGCAAACCTGCAGAGGCCCCCAGCCATGTGACATCCCAGTCAGCACGCCCCCAGGTTTCCAAAATCCTCAATTTTTTCCTCAGAATTCCCACTCTAACGTATCTTTCTGATTCTCCTATGGGAGCCACTCTTTAGGTTGTGCAACAAAGGTTTTCTAGGTGTCATCAAGCACCCACTTTCAGGGTTCTCCTGTCCCCACTGGGCTCAAGTGGAAAGGAGAGACCCTGGAAGCCAGGGCAAGTGTGTGCGGGAAGGTGGGGACTATTGGCTCCCTAACTAGACCACAAGCTTCATGAGGGCTGTACCCACTCCTGCATTGTTCACCATGATCCTGTGAGCCTAGTTCAGTGCCTGCTATACAGTAGGTGCTTAACAAAAATGAACTGAGCAAAAGAAGAAACAATGTATGCATAAAAATACCTACCAGAATGTATGCAGTAGGTGCTTAATAAATGTTTATGAAGCATGTATGTGCCTGGTACCTAGTAGGTACTCAATTCACGTTTTGCCGAATAAATGAATGTGAATGGGATATCAGTGTCCAGCACATACTAGGTGCTCATAAATATTTATGGAATCAGCTATGAATGTCAAGTACCTAGCAGGGTGCCTCGTACACAAAAGATTCTCAGTGAATGTTTGTTGAATGAATACTGGATGAAGGAAGGAAGGCATGTCAGGAGCCCTTGAGGGTTGAAAGGTCATGATAGAACTGAAAACGCAAAGCAAAATGTGGCCTAAGCCTCTATACCTCCCGCCCCAGGCTCCCCTGCAAACACAGACTCTGCTTTCTGAGGCAAGAGATGGCAACACAGGACCCGAGCCTTTTCCTGAAACCCACACCCCTTTGCTACTTACGAATCGTGAGGAGTTGTCGTTCTTCACAGTTTTGGCGTTGCCGAAAGCCTCCAGAATCGGGTTTGCTTGCAGAAGCTGCTTTTCCAGCTCTCCCTAAAATTCATTCATATCTAGTTACTGGAGAGAGAGACCCAGGCACTGACAGCTCTACCTTAGATGGATGTTGTCCCCCAAACTCAGCTCTTACCCCACAGGTCCTCTCTCTCCTATCTCCTACCCCAGCTGAGAGCCCAATACTAATGTCCACATTTACTCCAGGGTTTCGGAAGCCACAACTGGCTGAGCTGGTAGCTGGGACCTGCTCCCTAGGAGGCCACTGTGTCCTCGTGGCCTGCTCATTCCCGCAGCATCCAAGCTGATCAGAACTTCGCACCACACAACACCGGGAGGTCCTATGCATCACAGCTCCATGGAGGGGAGCAGCCTGCCCCACTGTGCACAGCCTGCTGCTGCGGTTTAAGTTTAACAGGCAACCATCTTCACGCCAAACCTCTCCTGACGGTTTTAGTGCGACTTCACGTAAGGAACGTGCAAAACCCACCGGCAACACTTCTAACCGACTGCGGGACAAAGCTTCAAAGCAGGTTCCTGAGCTCCATTCAGCAGGCTAAGTGCAGTGGAGGCTGGCCCAGCCCACCGGCCCTCTGAGGGGCTCTGTGCACAAGGCAGTCACGTGGCTAACCATGGCAGCAAAGGGCCCACGAGGTCAGTGATGCCAGGAAGCGAGGAGCTGCTCCCTGCCGAGCCCCAAACCGTGGCGGCAGCAGCCTGGCCTGGAGGCCTCCCTGTCCAAATTCTTGTCCAGGTCTCGCTGGGGAGTGGTGGGTGCTGAGGGTTCTCTCCCAGTTCTGTCTGCTGATGTCCCTGTCCCACATGGCCCCCCTCTTATTTTCCCCCGGAGCAGCAGGGCTGGGCTAAAAAGAATCCAGGGAAGTTCTAAAGGGGGGAAGGGAGGGAGTGCCAGCTTTCTGCTGCTCCTCTGCACCCAGGACAGCTGTCCCTAGAGGGACAAGACAGGAAGCTGCTGTTTATGTGTGTGTTTACCCATATGCCTTCCTCCTCTGCAGCTCCAAAAGGAGGTGAAACCACGGTGTTGTCCCTGTGAAAACCCAGCCACTAGTGGAATTGGTGCCCTGGAACCGGGGCTTGTGGAAATTTATGAGAGTGGTGGGCTTTCCTTGGCTAGTGGGGAGGTCTAAAGGGATCCCTCTGTCAACATAAACTTGGGATCCCTACATCCCACAAGAAAGTCCCTTTCTAGAATGGGAAGTCCAGCTGGTGGGGCCAAAAGGTCCTTGTCAGGAGAGCCCTTAAACATGGGGGTCTGGTCCAAACCACTCATTTTATGGATGAGACTATGGCCCAGAGAAGGTAAGCATCTTGGTTAAGGTCACACAGGAGCAGATCCCAGCAGGAATCCTGACTCTCCTGATTCATCCGTGACACTGCTGCCCAGGGTCTAACGGAGATGGATTGAGTGTGATCCCCTGAGGGTCTCTTCCAGGCTGAACCCCACATGCCAGCCCCCCAAGCTCTGCGTTAGACATGAGTTTACATATGCAGAGGTCCGAGCAAGACCCAGTTAAGTGTCGCATAGCTGGGGCCTTACCCTGCCACCAAAGCTAGTGCACTGCAACCTCTAAGACCCCCCCCCCCCATCTCGGGAGCCTTAGGTCAAGCAACCAGCATGCAAGGAGAGAGACACACTGCACACACATGCACAAAGACACACCAGTGCCAGGGGACAGGGCTCGGGGAGAAACGTAGGATGATGGCAGGGAGGAGGCATGCCACAGCGGTGCCATTACTGACTATCAGGCAAGCCAGGGAAGCTTTAGGGCCAGACCATCCTAAAGCCTTCAACCAGATGGCATCGATGTCTCTAGGGCGGTCCAGGCCGGTGGTGGGCACTTTGGTGGGGGAGGGTGGGGTATTCATTCTGCACTGAGAAAACCCATTACGGGTTGGAGGATGACCCGGGGGATCCAATGGGAGTCCTGCGGGTGGCCACCGCACCCCCACACTCCACACCGGCATCGGACACCCGCAGGACAGTATTTGGGTGCGTTTGTTGGTTTGGGTGGTGAACCTCGGGGGGGCCTAGCCCATTCTACCACCAGCTACGGGGCTCAAGGGGTGCAACAGGACCATGCAGACCTAAATCCACTCCGTGCCTCCCGTACACGCCAGGAACACACTCCCAGTTACTCACGTAGGCAAGAGATGGGCCTTGCTGCGGTTGAACAATACAGTATAAAACAAACGTCAGTGTTATTGCCATCGCGCGGACATCAGGGCTGGAGACATCGGACTGCAGTCCCCCCCCCCCCCCCCCGAGGCCGGCGCTCCCCCCAGATAACCAGGACAGCAGCAGCTCCTCTACGATTCTGTTTCTTTCCCTCAGGTTTGCTCACTTCCCCGTCCAACATCTTAGTGACCCAGACATGTCAAATGTTTTGGTAACTGCAGCGGCCGTGGTGAGATCTTTGAGACCGTATCGGAGGAGAGACTGTCTGGCTGCGTTTACATGGGCAGAGAAAGAGGGGCCAGGCGCCCAGCAGGCACTGGATAAAGACTCATCGTTATGACTAAAAGAACTAGAGGCCCGGTGCACGAAAATTCATGCACTGGGGAGAGAGCGGGGAGGGTCCCTCAGTCCAGACTGCACCCTCTCACAGTCTAGGAGCCATCGGGGGCATCCTTAACGCTGCCCCAGAGGCCGGAGAGGTTCCCGCCACTGCCACTGTGCTCACAACTGTCAGCCCGGCTTGTGGCTGAGTGGTGCTCCCCCTGTGGGAGTGCTCTGACCACTACGGGGCAGCTCCTGCGTTGAGTGTCTGCCCCCTGGTGCTCAGTGCGCGTCATAACGACCGGTCATCCCAGTTGTTCTGCCATTAGGGTTAATTTGCATATTACCCTTTTATTATGTAGGATTATTCTTTCCTATTTTCACTGTTCTAGGGGAGGGGAGGGCAGTGGAAGCGGCCGTTAACTGGCCTGCAAACCTTGCAGCTCTCTCTCCAGACATAGCATCCCAGAGACGGCTCAGGGCCTCGGGCATTCTGCATTTGTTTGCAGGAGGAAGGTTCCTGAAGCTAAAATTGGTGTCCTCTGGAATAGCCGAGGGCCTCCAGACTGGCTGGTCTCTGTGGCTGCTCCAGGGCCGCCCCTGAGCGCCAGCAGCAGGCCACCCGCAGCCTCTGTGCTACCATCTCTCCCGTGGGAAAGTCCTTCGTGCCGCTCCACAGATGTTCCCTCCTCTGGGACAGGTGAGGCAGGACTCAGACAGAGGAAGAAGAAGAGAAGGATGGGCTCGGGAAGGGACCACTCTAGAGACCTGCTTTTCTCCCAAGCCCTAACCCACTGTGTCCCCCTGGGCCATCTGTGGGAGTATTTGATGCCTCTCTCTCTTTCTCCCGGGTCTGGAAGCGTAGGGACTAGAATGACAGCATCTCTCGGACTCATTGCCGGAGCACGTTCTGGAAACCCATAGCACATGGAACAGGCTGCCACTGGCACTGGACTGATGCCCACATACTGAGTGACACCAATATTCCCATGCCCTGGTGCCCCATCTGAGACACGTGGAGGAATGACAGGGGGGCCACACTCTAGGGCAGTGGTTCTCAACCTTCCTAACACCATGACCCTTTATTACAGTTCCTCATGTTGTGGTGACCCCCAACCATAAAATTATTTTCATTGCTACTTAACTGTGATTTTGCTACTGCTATGAATTGTAAGGTAAATATCTGATATGCAGGATGTATTTAGGTGACCTCTGTGAAAGGGTCGTTCGACACCCAAAGGGGTCGTGACCCACAGGTTGAGAACCGCCGCTCTAGGGAGTTCACAGATTCATATAAAGCAAGCATGTCAAACTCGAAGGCGAACACGGGCCAAATCAACGAGGCATGCAGCCATGGGCCGAGAGTGTGACATGTTTGATATAAAGCAACGGTTCCCATTCGGGGGACTGCCTCCCAGAGGACACCTGGCAGTGTCTAGAGACGGGTTTGGGGGCCAGGGATGCTGCTAACACCTACAGGGCATAAGACGGCCTCACCACAGAGACATTATCTGGTGCAGAGTGACAATTGGCCAACTAGGGAGAAGCTCTGATGGAAAAGCAAACCAGACGCCTCCCTGCACTGGGGAGAGGGCTCCTCTCAGTTCACAAAACAGGCCCCTCAGATGATGATACTGGCCGAGACGAGGCACTGCCCAGACCCTAACGCACCCCTCAGGTGGAACAGACCCCCTGTGAGCTGTCAGGGGCGGGGGCAGTGTCACATGGACCCGAGTGCTCACAGCACTGAGTCCGGCCCTCTGCACAGTGCTTGCCTGTCACTTGGCCAGGCCACAGGCCCAGAGGCCCGTCTGCCAAGGCACAGCACCGGCCAGGCGCCGCCACTCACCGTGATGCTTGTGTCCTTCTTGCCCTTATGGGAAGAGGCCACCACCGCCAGGTACTGGATGACTTTCTTGGTGTTCTCCGTTTTCCCGGCTCCAGACTCGCCTCTGAAAGACACGGGAGCCGTGACCCATGGCAGTTAACCGCCCGCAGGTGCGCTGCGGGTACCTTCTCCAGCCCCATGCTGTCTGACAAACGGGGAGACTGAGGCTCTCAGCGGGGAAGTGACTTGCCCAAGGCCACACCGTAGGCACGGGCTAGGCCTCAGACCCTGGATCAATATCCCAATCTACTCCTCCTACGAAGAAGATGCAAGAAGGAGTTCAGATGAAGAGAGTAAAAGAGAAAACCTTAATTTTCCTACCAAAGGTCTACACTTAGGTTTATTTGGAATTTTTAAAAAAATACACCATATTATTTGGAGCTGTTTTAGGTTCAAGGCAAAATTGAGTGAAAAGTACACAGAGTTCCCACATCCCTCTGTGTCCCCACATGCATGGCCTCCCAATTATCAACCTCCTGCCAGAGCGGTACATTTGTCAATCAATGAACCCACACGGACACCTCATTATTACCCAAAGCCCATAGTTTTCACATTAGGGCTCACACAGAATAGTGTCACTACAAATTACCTACTTTTAAGTCTCAGTAACTTTGGTAGAGATGGAAAAATTAGGCAAGAGGCAGCTTTAGAAGCTTCCAGAGAAAAAGGACTGGTTATGCCATCAGCCACTGAGCAAGTGTAAGCCCCATCGTCCTCTGAAGAACCTCTGATTGTCTATCAAAGGATAAACCTGGTTGAAGTAATTCATGCTAAGGTGTAAATGACTGATAAGTTTAGATCAGCAGGGCGCTATCTTACCAAGAGTGCTCCTAAAATACAAGGGTAATTGTTTTGTTTGTTTTTTCCCCATGATGGCCTTATTGAGCCAGCTGCCTGTCTTGGCCACCAGAGACTGAAGCAGTGGGATTGCTTCATGAAGAGTTCCAGACCCTGCCTCTGCCTCCCACCATTCCCAGTGAGAGGGAAGGATAGGGCCTTCACCCAAGCTTCCTCCTTCTCATCCTCTCCTCTCATGCCCTTGCTTGTTTTTTGTGTTTCTTTCCTTTGCCTAGACCTCTCATTTCCTGAGCTCGCTGAATATTCTGAAATGCAAAGATAAATTTTTTTTTAAGTCTAGAAAAGAATGTGTCCACCCCAAGGTCAGCTCAAGGTTCTCTGTGCTGAACCCGTGCCACCAGTGCTCGCACAGTCCCTGCTCTTCTTCCTAATTAGGAAATAAAAAATTAATTTGCTCTGCCAAGGGCCCATTAATAACTTTGCTCATGGTTAAAAAAAGAAGAAAGAAGAAACATGTGCCTTTAATTGCTGGACCCAATCCTACAGGCCCCACGGCCCAGAAATCAAGTGTCTAATTGCCAGGAACAAAGAAACGTCTCGCGCCAGCATTAGCACTGTCCTCTCCGTTCCCAACGGTCTCTATTCCCAGTGGCCACATGATCCCATGCGGCATCCTATTTTGTAAAATGGGAATGAGAGGTAAAACTCAGTCCAAACAAAGTAAATTTTTCCTAATTTTAAGGAAAGAATGGAGTTTGAAGGGGGAGTAGAAGCCCTGTGCTAAATGTTTCACATGCATTCCCTCCTTTATCTCCACCTGCCAATCCCAAGATAGGACATAGCACTTCCATTATTACAGAAGAGGAATGCTAGCCCAGAGTGGGTCAGCAACTTGCCCTAGGCCACACAGCAAGGTGAGAGCTCAGTCAGAATGGAAAGCTGGGGTTCTGGTTCCAGGACTCTCTCTACCACATCCTAACGAGTCATCCCATGACACAGGCCCAACCCTTTAGGAACTTGCTTTCTAGGACAAGTGAAAGGAAGGAATGGAATACAGAAAAGACAGAGAAAAGCCCTGACCCCATTTTATCAAAGAGTTAGTCATACATTCTGGGTGTTCTCACTTGCCTTAACAGGCTCTTGGAAAATGTAACCAGGGACCAATAAACTAAGCCACTTGGTCATTTACACCTTAGTATGAATTACTTGAAATCAGGCTAATGTCAGAACACTTGACACATGCCCCCCAACTCCCGCACTGGAGGGCCAGATTCTGAGTTGAGCAAGAGGAAGGAGAGACAATCTTAGTGCGGCAAAGCACCTACTAGGTGGTCCTAAGCCCATTCAGATCCAAGACAAGAGTCAGGACAGCAGTGCTCACAGTGTCCCAGATCACTCCTGCTTGCATTCCCTTTTCCACAGTTTCCTCATTTCCCACCTTTGCCTTCAGCCTCTCCCATCTCCTCCCTTTTACAACAAAGACATTAGATTGACTACGACCATGGACCCGTCTTCCACCTTGCAGGGGAGGGCAAGTGGGACACGAGCTCTGGGAATCTGCTTCTCCCCATATGGCTGCTTGGCTCAACAGCTTCCAAGTTCTATTGATAAAAATAAATTGTCCTGGGAGATTCTGCCAAAGAAAACACCCCAAGATCCAGGCTCAGGAGTGTCTGAAGATGGATGTGCTCAGGGCTGCTTTAGAAACATTAATCTCTGCTTTTCTGACCCTTGAACTCTGGGGGTGAAAATACCTTCCTGGTCGGAACACCCTAAACCTCTGTCCTGTTTCATAGGAGACTTGGAGCCCAGACCCCGCCCCCCCCCCTCCTGGAGGAAGACCTGGATTCATGACTATATACAGCCTGTGACCTTGTAACTACCCCCTGCCAAGTCCTTGGGAATCAGTCCAATCCCAGCAGCTGGAAGGAGCTACCCAGGGGCTGCTAACCCCTCAGCCCTGAGCAGGGCAGGCCTCATGATTGTGCACCCTGTGCAATCCCATGGGGATCCCCCTAGGAGGGCCCTGTGCTTGATTTAATGCTCTTATTGCCATCTAGAAATTCTTAATTTTTTAACAAGGGGTGCTGCATTTTTATATTGCATAACTTCATAAATCAGGTAGCTGGTCCTGGCTATCATTTCCAAGTCCATTTCAGCTTGTGGTCTGTGCTTGGAAGTAAAGCCAAACTGTCTCTGAATCTCAGAGATGTTCAGTCCCTGGTCCTCATGTGAGTCCCACCCTGCAGATGGCAAAGTCCTCTGGCATTTGTGCTATCCAACTCCTTCATACGCGGCAAAGCCCAGTTAAGCACCGCCTCCATTCTGAATACTGCCTCCAGCTTCCCCCGTGTAAGAAATACCCCCTTCCCTTGCAACATCAATAGGCAAAATAGCACAATGACCTCCAGGACCTGACTGCCTGAGTTTAAGTCTCTGTTCTGCCAGTTATCTGTGTGACCTCGGGCAAGTCATTAAACTATTCCCACGTCCATTTTACAGATAAGGAAGCTTATCTATGAAACGGACATAATAAAAGTACTTATGATTATCTGGAGGATTAAATAAGCGAATATATAAAACATTAAAGAACTGCCCTAGCTGGTTTGGCTCAGTGGATAGAGTGTCAGTCTGCAGCCTGACGGGTCCTGGGTTCGATTCTGGTTAAGGGTACATGCCTGGGTTTCAAGCTCGATCCCCAGTTGGGGGTTGGGGGGGCTGGCGTGCAGAAGGCAGCCAATCAATGATTTTCTCTCATCATTGATGTTTCTATCTCTCTCTCCCTCTCCATCTCTGAAATCAATAAAAATTATTTCAAAAAACTAACAACAACAAAAAACACATTAAAGAACCAAGTCAGATACACAAAAATGTTAGCTATCATTACTTTTATAACCATTTTCCCCTAATGCTTATATGTTCTGTTCGTATCATTACCTTCAACAATCCATTCATACTATCATTAAAATGTAAACTATATCATATTTTCCTACAATGTAAGCCAGGTGCCAGAAAAACATTTCTGTAAAGGGCCAAATACTAAACATGTTAGGCTTTGTGTGTCGCACATTCTCAGTCCCAACTACTCAGCTCTGCCTTTGTAGCACAAAACCAAAGGTCATGATACAAAAGTTCCAATAAAACTTTATTTGCAAAATACAGACAGGGGCCAAATGTGGCCCACTAGCCAGAGTTTGCTGAGCCCTGGCTGAACTCTTTCAGCTCTTTCCTGTCCATTTTAGATGAAAACTCAACCTCATCCCAGGACTTAGAAGATCCCACACACCTTGCTCTGGTCTCCTGTGCCCCGCTCTCCTCTCTTAATCCACCCCCTTGCATACACACAGTTACCCCTTGCACACACCCCTCTCTCAACCCGGGGCCCCTCCATATACTAGCCCCTGGCCCAGAGCCTCCGATTTGTTCACAATGGATGAATTCCATGCTAGGCCAAATGGAACTCATGTCTAAAAACTATATTCGCTTAATTTTCAGTTTCTTAACTCCATAATTACCTACAGCAAATTGTTAGACCCAACCTGGCTTATCTTGACCACTGGTTACTTCTAAAAGCTTATACCCTGCTATCAACTTGTAGATGCTCGTCACTTTGGCTAATGTTAGCCACGGCCCGAATAAGATGTAATAAGGATAGCTCAACTGTTGGTGTTCAGGGATGGCTGGATGCACTTTCCAATACAAGTTGAATGTTTGGGGGATTTCCCTTTGCACAATGGCCAATGCCTACTTATTACTGAGCATTGGGTATGTGCGGGGCAGTGTGCGGGGTGACGAGGGAGTGTTCCCATCCATGGTGAGTGTCCATTCCAGGAAGGAGACAGACAACAGCCAAGGAAATGAATACATAATCGAGATAATTTGAGGTGGCTACTCTCACTTTATTAGGTAATGGGAGAGACAGAGGTGAAGGGGCAGCTGGTGATGGCACAGCCAGAGGAGGAGCTGAACCCTGAAAGAGGAGTCCATTAGGGAAGATCTGAGGGAAGGGAGCACTGGCAGAGAGAGCAGCAAGGACAAAGGCCTACGGGAGGAAAATTCTGGGCACACGTGGGAGGGTACATGCCTGGGTTTCAAGCTCGATCCCCAGTTGGGGGTTGGGGGGGCTGGCGTGCAGAAGGCAGCCAATCAATGATTTTCTCCCAGGGAGGGACCAGGGCAGCAGGCCAGTCAGGAGGGATGGGGGAGATAGTAAGTGATGAGGGAAGAGAGGTTGGGCTGGATCAAACAAACTTCTAGGCCAAAGTAAAAAATTTTGATGTTATTCTAAGTATAGGAAAACATTTCATTAGGGAAATGGGCTTGAGAACCAGTGGGGAAGAAATCAATGCTGCAGGGCAGAGAATGGGTTACAGGAAGGATAACAGAGTAAGCAAATCTTAACCACTGTTATAGCAGCGGATCCTTACTGGGGCTGACTGTGAGGCAGTGGCATTCTTCTCCATCTCTTACATAAATGAATGAACTTTCATCCCTACCACAACTGCCCAGTGGAGCACCTACTGAACCCACTTTATAAATGGGGAAACTGAGGCTCGGAGAACTTAAATGAATTATGGAGAAGCAGTGGAATCTGAGGAGTGGACAGAGGTGAGAAATAGTTCAGGACCACACTGTCCAATACAGGAGCCACAAGTCATAGGGGGCTATTTAAAATAACTAAAATTAAGCCCTAAAACCCAGTTCCTTGGTCACAGTAGTCACATTTCAAGTGCCCAGAAGCCATCATCTCAGAGAGTCCTATTGGACTGCACTGTTTTAGAGGAAGCAGAATCTGGGGTCCATAAACTTGGCTCAGAGGATGGAGACAGACAATAGCCCAGGAAATGAATAAATGATCAACCTGTGCAGTCACATAGCTAGGAAACTATCTATAAGGCACATTCCGCCCTACCCGCTCTGCCATCACACTAAATTCAGTCACTCAACAAATGCTGGTTGAGCAGTGCCCTTTTTCTACAGATGCAGATGAGCAATGCCGTTTTTCTATCTGGGTACCTTGGCAGATGATACATGGCTCACACATGGGCCTAGCTCACAGGTGCTCAAAGGGCTCTCAGATTGGCTAAATAATGCCCCCCCAACACACCCCAAAGATGCCCACATCCTAATTCCAGGAACATGTGAATGTGTTACCTTCCATGGCAAACTGAATTTTGCAGCTGTGATTAAATTAAAGGTCTGGAGATGGGGCAATTATCTTGAATTATCCTAGTTACCCAATGTGATTACAAGGATCTTTATAAGAGGACTAGAGGCCCGGTGCACAAAATTTGTGCAAGAGTAGGCCTTCCTTTCCCCGGCTGTCGGCACCAGCTTCCCTCTGGCACCCGGGACCTGGGCTTCCCTCAGAGCCCAGCTTCGTCTGAAAGGTCATCCAGTCTAATTAGCATATTGCATTTTTATGATTGTAGATTGTCGATGGTTGGAAGGCCAAAGAGAAAGAGAGAGATTTGAAGATGCTGCAAGCTGGCTTTAAAGATGGAAGAAGGAGCGACTCATCTGGAAGCTGTTTAACAGTAATATATTTACAAATTGTCAAAACCTTTTCTCAGTGCAGTTCACTGTCTTCATAGCAACCATCACCATCTGACGTTCGTATTTATGTACTTCACCACCTGCCTGGCACCGCTTGGTGCAAAATGAATTCGTATCGCCTCAGTCTGTCCTTTTGACCCTGGGAGCTGGCTATAAAGAACATCTGAGGAGGAAAGGTGGAAAAGCACTTTTGAAAAGCAGATAGCAGGCTCCAACTGCATGTACTGCAATGAGAAAGAATGCCTTAGCACCTTGATCAGCACCTGCCACTCACAACTCTAGGCACACAGTGAAACTTATAGCAGCAAAAGTCTAGGAATAAAGTCAGTTACTGTTAACATCTGTTAATACTGTTAATAATTCTGTTTATAACATGATTTGTTGCCTTTTTGTGAAATGCTAAATAGCAGTTAGCGGTTAGAAGAACATGTATGTGTGTGAGTGCGTGTGTGTCCATACACGTGTGAGTGTGCACGTGAGTGCGTGCGCACATGTGTGTGTTATCAGGTGCTGTGCTAAGTACTTCCTGCAGGCCACAGCATGCAAATACAGCAGAGCGAGTCCAGGACTCTGTGTTTTCCTGTCTAGCATCCTGGCTGCCTCCCAAATGAAAATCTGGTGCTGAATGGTCCCACATTGCCTTGCTCTGGCCCTCCAACTATTGTTACAGCATCACTTAGGAGTGAAAAGGACCCAAATGCCCCCATCACTTTACTTCCTCAGTCACAAGAGTCAGCTAACGTGCCTGCCGAGGACCTGGCCCAGCGGGAGCTCACTCCAGCACAGGCTCCCCAAAAGCCAAGACCAGGTAAACCTCTCGTCAGCCCCTGCACGCACCAGGTGACCACAGGCATCTTTCTGCCACACGTCTGCACTGATGGGTCAGACACTCTCATTGCAAAACATGCATCAGAGTCTCCAGGGCCCTCCAGTCCTCCCCAGCTCCTGTTCCTCACCCCTTCTGAGCTCCCAAATGGGCCACAGCGGGGCTGGGCTTCAGGGCCCTCCTCTGCTGGAGGAGAGTACTCCCTGACACCCCCTCCAGAGCCCCACCAGCTGAGCCTTTCTCCACTCCAAAGCAGAGGGGGGTGTGCAGCTCAGATGGGGCCATCCCTCCAGCATGTTCCCTGCAGATGACCCTGACAAGTGTTTCCATCCCTGCCGGCTCACCTGCTGGCCTGGCGGCTGCACTCATGCCCAAGACACTAGATAAAAACACAGGTTTCCCAGCTCCAACCCACACCCTGTGTCAGGAGTCCCTGGGCCTTATCTGGGCTGTTCATCTCCTGAGCCACATTGGGGAACAGAGGTCTAGCAGGACCCACAGCAGGGGTACCTGAGGTGGTTTTAGGCAGCACATGGTCAGAAAACGTACAGGATGGGGTAAAAGGAGGGTCACAGCTTATTCTTGTATTATTGCTATCTATTAATGCTTATATTATTTTCCATACGAACAACTGTAAGCCTTTTTGTGCCCCACTCCGTGTAACTGAACAGTAAAATGACAATTTTCACAGACATCACTACCTTGGATAGGAAGATGAAGTTAAAATGCTGGCAGATACAACCGTAACCAGGTAATGAAGGTTAACATGTCAATATCGTATGGATTGCCCTGGCTGGTTTGGTTCAATGGATAGAGCGTGGGCCTGTGGACTGAAGGGTTCCAGGTCTGATTCCCATCAAGGGCATATGCCTGGGTTGCAGGCTCGATCCCCAGTAGGGGGCATGTAGGAGGCAGCCAATCAATGATTCTCTCTCATCATTGATGTTTCTACCTCTCTCTCCTTCTCCCGTCCTCTCTAAAATTAATAAAAAATATATTAAAGAATTTTTTTGCAGAAGGCTACAGTAAAATGAAATCTATTATATATTTCCTCCCATTGTAGTCTACAACGCTGTCCTTGGGGAGAGTGACAGGGTAGCTGCAGCCTTCAAATCCCCCCTCCCCCACACACATACCATGTGACCTGACATCATCTCAGGTCCCAGAGATCAGGATGGGGAGACCTTTGGGGGCCATTACCCTGCCCACAGAAGGCGCTTTCCTGAATGAAGATTCTCTGAATGATTCTAAGTTTAGTTAATATCTTCTGACCTTGCCCCCAAGTCCTCAGAGAAACAATGACATGAAACATGGCGGCACAGATATGGTTGCTAATTGTGAAACTGTAAAGCGATACTTTCACATAAGCCAAGACTTCCTCACCAACAGAGATGGCATGCAGTTAGAGGCAACTCTGCAGGCAAAATGTTTCGTTTGGGGCCTAGCACACAGTAAGTGCTCAATAAATGCTAGTTTACAAAGGGGAGGCGTGTAAAGTAAGAGGACACCAGGCATCACTGACAATGTAGGCGAGCCTAACTGAGAACGGGAACTCCCGTTCAACAAACGTTTAGTGAGCATCAACTCCCCAATGAGATAGGAAGTGAGGCGCTTGGAATGGTGAACAAATCAAAGAGGCTTGCCCTCGGGGGCCTTCTTCGTTAATAGGCTGAATCTCGACTCCAGAGAAACAGAAGAACACGCAGCTCCACTTACGTGCATAGAATGGACTGGTCCTCTCGATCTGAGAATAGAAAGAAAAAGACAGCCATGAGTTAGATGTAGCTCTGAACTGAGGGTCTGGGTACGGGCCTCCTGGGACACCCAATGCATGTTCTTGTACACTGGCCCCCCCAGGGGTGACAGGGGCCAGCTGGGCTCATTGCCCAGGGCATGGGGGATAAGACCAAAGCCAAGAGGCCAGCAGGGCTCTTTTAGATTCTCCTCCAGCCCCCAAAGTCCTGGATTCAGCCCCAGAAAGATGCAGGAGTCTGGCTGGTTCAGGAGATAGCGATCTTCCCAGCCCCAGCAGCTCTGGGTCGCGGGGTGGGGGGCGGGCCGGGATGGAGAAGGTGGGTCCTGAGAGACCCACATTGTCCAGATTCGGTCACAGGCGGAACACAGACTTTGAATTTAGACACCCTGGGGTCCATCTGGCCACTTTCCAGCTCTGTGGCCCTGGGAAAATATGTGTAACCTCTCCATGCCTCGGTTCCTTCATCTGGAATGTGGGGTAGCAGACACTTTTTGGCTTGAAAACCAAACATCCATCCCCTTTTCTTCCAGAAAGACCATCCTGTGTTCCTTTAGGGAACATGTCCCCTGCCCTGCCTTTGCCATCATGTACAGTCCTGGTGGGGCTGCCTCACCAGCTCCCGCAGCCAAGAAGTGAAAATGGGTACCAGGCTATGCCAATCAGGTTCTCCGAGCTGGATCTAGGAGGGGGATCAAAGTGGGTAGACAGAGACCTGAGGGGGCCTCACCTCTTCCTCCAGGGCCTGAGCAGTTTCTGTCATTTCCTGAGGCTGGCTCCCCAGTCTCCCCATCCCACCTATGAGCTCCCCGATACTTCCCCATAAATCCCTTCCCTCGATAAGATGCCAAGTCAGTCCCTGCTGCTCACCACCAGAGAATTCCTGAAGATATAGTGGGCATCATGAGATGTGTGGTGATCAAGCAGCCGTTACTGATCACCGCTTAAGGTGGCCTTCAGGGATGGAGTCAGGTTCTGGAGCCCATTTCCTCCCCTATGGGCATGAAGAGGGTGACCAACACCTTCAATCAACGACCAGTTAGCCGTAACTGAGAAATCAGAGCGTCATATCCACCGATGGGCACCGCCACAGCAGCAAGCATTTCTCCAGTCTATTCTCCACTCCAGGCCCACCGTCATGGTCAGCCCCTCATGATCAAACATCTCCCTCCACCTAGGGATATCCTCCTCCAACCCTCTTCCACTTCGGATGTTCCTTGAAAACATGAACATAAATTCCACTCCTAGGAATCTATCCTAGAGCCCCGCAAATATATGTCCTTACAAGACTTACACAAATGTTCACAGCAGTGTTATCATAAAGGCTAAAAGGGGAAACAGCCCGAATGTCCATCAACTGATGACTGGATAAACAAAATGTGGTATAGCCATGCAACGGAGTATTATTCGGCCATAAAAACAATGAAGTACCGATTCATGCTACAACCTGGACGACCCTCAAACAACGTTATATGCCAAGTAGAAGTAGACGCGAAAGGCCACATACTGTATGATTCCATTTACATGAAATGTCCAGAATAGGCAAATCCATTGAGACAACAAATTCCTGGTTGCCAGGGAGTGGGGTGAGGTTACTGCAAATGGGCATGAAGGATCATTTTGGGGTTCTCCAGGTGGACTGTGGTGATGCTTACACAACCAATTTACTAAACATCATTGAATTTTACACTTGAATTGGGTGAATTTTGGTATGCAAACTTTATCTTAAACAGCTGGGGGTTTTATCGCAAATAGGATTTGTTATTTGTCTCCATAAAAAAAAATGTCTGATTTTTAGAGTCTTGGACTAGGGGCTCATATCCATCGATTCATTCAACTTTAGCACCTGCCTCATTCTTAGTAGCTTTTCCAGAATCGCTACCTTCATGGTGAAGCTCCATGAGTTTTCCTAATTCAAGCATTCTGACTTTCCTAACAAAGGCATCACAGAGCCCTAGCTGGTTTGGCTCAGTGGATAGAATGTTGGCCTGTGGACTGAAGGGTCCAGGGTTCGATTCTGGTCAAGAGCACATGCTTGGGTTGCAGGCTCGATCCCCACTAGGGGGCGTGCAGGAGGCAGCCAATCAAGGACCCTCATCACTGATATTTCTGTTTCTCTCTCCCTCTCCCTTCCTCTCTGAAATCAGTAATATCTATATTTGAAAGGCATCACAGATTAGCAAGCCTCTCCTATCTTTTCCAGTGCGATCTGGAACCAGTTTACTGACCACTTCTTTCAAATCACTTGTCTGCACCTCTCGGGTCATCATCTTCCAGATTTGGTGGACCTGCTGTTGCTAAGCATAGAGGTCTTCCGAATCTGACGGCTGTGTTTTTCAGTAAAACCAACACAGAAGAGAGGAAGCAAACAACCATTGCTAATCTTAACATCACCATGAGCTTCAGTCATAGTCTGCCATTTTTAAATTTTTTTTACCATGGAGCACATGTCTGTTGTGGGAAAGATCCACACTATGGAAACCAGTCAGCACTTTCTGCCCCAAACATCCTCAGTAATGAGCTTGAATTTTCTAAGGCAACGCCATCGTCCTGCAGATCAGCCAAGC